>VDFB02051882.1:0-146353 GCA_007258455.2 Sequoia sempervirens | reverse complement strand
CGCGAACATGTAAAGAATGGGATGTAATGGGATAGGTCGTGTATAGAAGGAAGATGAAAAAGTTTAAAGGAATGTATAGCAAGTAGGTAAGATTAGTGACATAGGCCAATGCATCATTTAAAAGAAGAATAATGAATGCAAATTGGCATGAAAAAATCCATATGCAACGCTTAGAGAAAGGTAAAAAAAAGTGAGGAAGATGAATTGATAGAGCTTTATGTTTTGTGTTTCATGGACCAACTTTCATTTTTATTTACTTTCAATATCTCTATGCTATGAAAATTCCTGTAAATTCAAAAAACAAGAAGTTTTTCTCCTTTTTGGCATGTTTCTATGCTTTTTGAAAATCCTGATTTTTTCCAATTTTAAAAAAAAATCTTATACTTTTAGTTTACTGATTTTTTCCCCAAAAGATTTCTTCTCCTATGCTATGTATGGCCACCAACTTCTTTGATCATCTAGAGGTAAGGTTGTTCCTCTTGACTGACTGGATGAAGCTATATGTGGAACAATTCCTCTCCATAGTCGAGGAACTAGCAACTTGTGAAAGAAGACGAATGGCAAGTATCATCAACTCTAGTGCATCCTTGTCATGCCACATCCACCATCCAATAGGGTCAGTCTGAGCTAATGTAGCTCTATCTGTCCTCGCCTCTAGTTCACCAAAGGTTGGACCGTGAAGATTGATAAATGCAAACCAATGTGTGCAAAGTAAAGTAGATTCCTCTTCAATATACATTTTTCAAAGCGTCTTCAGAAGCCCTTCTTTCACCTCTTCATCATGAGATGAAGAGACTCTTCTAGACTTAGCTACATACCATTTGGGACTTAAAGCATAAGCTTCCATATGAAGCTGGGTGTTCATAGTGTTCCACCATTATGTCACAATGGGCCTAAGATGCTCCTCATAAAATCCCAAAGTAGGGTCCCTGCTATGAATTGTTGATGAAGAGGGAGATTCTCCCTTTCAAATAAAAATCTGCAACTTAACATTCTAGCTTCATTCCAGCAACATCTGAGTGTGCAACCACCAACTCTCCAAAAGCCCCCCTCTCCAAATGAATATGCATCAATATATAGAGAATGTGTGAGGAGAAAACCATTATTGGTTTCCAAAACAACCTTCAATTACCACCTTGAAATCCAACACCCAACTTGAGGAGAGATAAAAATATTAAATATAAATTAATTCCTTGCATTCATAACCTTCACATGGGCGCCTAACTTTTGACAAATGATCTTTGCCAACTATGACACCTTCAATGATTCTCGGCGGCTCCGACGGCTCCAAATACGGACATGCAGCAACATGCAAAGCTTGTGGCACAAACATGCAAATACATGTAAGGCATGCAATTGAACATGCAAGCACATGCACCCCAAGTAGTTCCCACCAAGAATGAGACGCACAAGAAGGATATTTTCCCATTTATGCCTTAGAAACATTTGTTGGAGCATAATTCCACCAAATTTTCATTTACAATTTTATCACAAGTGAATTTACAAAGTTGCAAATTAAAAATATTTATTCTCCTAACCCCTAAGCCCTTATTGAAAATAAACAAAAATAAAATAGCAATATTTTTGGTGATGCAAGATTGCTAGTATCCCTAGATGCTCCTGCATCAGACACCCGATGTAGGAAATTTTTTGTGAATATGGATTCACAAAATGGAGTTGAGTGGTAGTACCACCCTTTCGGATTGCAAGCAATCCTCAGCAAACTTCATTACTGAAATTGGTACCTGCAATTAATTCTTCTTTCTCCTCTTCCAACACTTAGCTGGAACAAGCAACCTCCTCCTCTGACAACTCTTCTCTTTACTCTTCTTTGATGTGGAATCAACTCCACCATAACTTGACCACCTCCTCCAAATGTATCTCACATTCTCCTCCAATCTTGTGGGATTCAACCCACCATAATCTATCCACCTCCACCAATTTGCACTTGCACTTAACTCTGCAACACCATACAAATCCTTCTCTACATACCAATCATCTCTAACCAAATCTAATTGAACCATCTCATCTGCATTCACTAACTCATCCATCTCAACATGAAAATAATTATTCTCAAATTCACTAAAATCTGAATTTACTTTTTCATCACTTATTGCATCTTCAACTTTATTTTCTTCTTTCATGCCTTCTACAAGACATGCAATTGTACCACTTCCTTGTCCTACAACCAGTGCTACAAATTCAATGTCAGTAACACAATCAAGATATTCATCCTTTCCATCTTCCTCGTCTGCATCCATTTCAGTGTTAGTAACGCAATCAAAATATTCACCCTTTCCATCCTGCAACAAATTGTCATACATACAAAACTCTTTATCAAACTCCTCTTTTACCTTCATCTCCTGTTTCTCAATTTTGACCTTCTCAAATTGATTCATTGTTGCAACAAATTTATCCATTTCTGCATTTTTATCCTCATCAAAGCATACATTAAAATCTGATTTTACCTCATTGTCTCCTGTTGCAACTTTCACTGCTGCAATTCTCTCTTCATTGTAACTCATCATATCATTCAAACACAAATCAAATTTGATTCTAACCTCATCAAAATATGATATTCCTCTCTTCCTTACTATTGCAACAAAACTTTTAACTTCCTCATATTCACCCATTCCATTCACATAATTCATAAGCAAATCAAAATCACCAATTAACTCACAAAATGCAAGTTTTACCCTCCTCTTTTAATGTTTCAACTTCGATGTCCTCTTCTTCAATTTTCTCCATTGCACTTAACTCTTTTGTTGCTATTGCAACCTCTATAATTTCATCCTTCATTTTTTCCAATAGACATTCCTCAGTTTTAGGTTCATCAATTTCTTCGCATCCATCCTCTTCTTCCTCTGTGCCACTTGTTTCACACCCTGTTGGATCTTTCTTTCCTGCAATCAAAATATCAATAGAAGGATAATCAAAATTACCTTCAACTCTTATGTTTTCTCGCTTTCTGCAATTCTATCATCCCAACTCTTATTTCTTCTTGCTCTCTCTCTCTCTCTCTCTAACTCTCTTTGATTTTCTCAAGTCCAGGAATCCTCAAAATCCATCCAATGACAAAAATCCTTTTTTTCTTTCTCTTTTCCATTTTCAAGGCCTCACAAAGCCTCAACACAAATTTCCAAATCCTCAAGTTTTACTTATGTAAATTGCCTCCTTCGGCGATTTGTCTACAAAACCCTCTTTCAATATTCACTAATATTATTGTAAACTGCATCCTTCGACAATCCGTTTACAACCATGGGAACCTTAGTTTCTCAAACCCTCTGAAAATGTCTTCTTGCAGGTTGCACATCCATCTACAAACAAAATCCACACACTCTCCACCCACAGGGCCTAGTGCAAACTACCTCCAATTGACACTTTTGCCTGCACTCTCAACAACTCCTGCTTTGATACCACTGATGAAGAGGGAGACTCTCCCTTTCAAATAAAAATCTGCAACTTAACATTTTGGCTTCATTCTGGTACCATCTGGGTATGCAACCACCAACTCTCTAAAAGGCCCCCTCTCCAAATGAATATGCATCAATATATAGAGAATGTGTGAGGAGAAAACCGTCATTGGTTTCCAAGAAAACCTTCAATTACCACCTTGAAATCCAACACCCAACTTGAGGAGAGATAAAAATATAAAATATAAATTAATTCCTTGCATTCATAACCTTCACATGTGCACCTAACTTTTGACCAATGATCTTTGCCAACAATGACACCTTCAATGATTCTCAGCAGCTCCGACGGCTCCAAATACGAACATGCAGCAACATGCAAAGCTTGTGGCACAAACATACAAATACATACAAGGCACGCAATTGAACATGCAAGCACATGCACCCCAAGTAGTTCCCACCAAGAATGGGACGCCCAAGAAAGATATTTTCCCATTTATGCCTTAGAAACATTTATTGGAACATAATTCCACCAAATTTACATTTACAATTTTATCACAAGGGAATTTACAAAGTTGCAAATTAAAAATATTTATTCTCCTAACCCCTAAGCCCTTATTCAAAATAAACAAAAATAAAATAGCAATATTTTTGGTGATGCAAGATTGTTAGTACCCCTAGATGCTCATGCATCAATTGTTTGCTTCATCTACCCAAGCAAGCAATCAAAGGTTTCATAAATCTCTCTAAGGCTAGGAGAGTCAATATCAGCATATCTTATTACTTGCACAATAGGCTCAATGTAGGAGCAAACATATCTGCAAGTGCAAACAAGGTACAAAAATTAAAATCTTAAAAAAGAATGAAAATAATTTACAAGTTAGAAACATTAATAAATTAACATTTTAAAAAATAAATAATAAAACCAGCAATTTTGTACAGTCCCTTGGCTGTTTTAACAATCAATTCTTCCCAATAATTTAATATGGCATATTTCATTTGCCAATTAAAGTATCTTTGAACAAGTCATGGTATGTATATTCTGATTTCAGTTATTCAACATATTCAACACAGGACACCATATAGATTTTGCAGTCTCAGGAACATCAATGAATTTGCAAAGTTTCTGAGTAATAAAAGGGACTATTTACTTAATGTTATCAGACTTTGTACATTGATAGTACCATAACAAATGGACTTCCCCAAACATTCAGAATCTATAATCAGAATTACTATGAGCACATAGAAGGATGTTCAGATTTATCAATATGTTGTACCCAAACCAAATTTCTTTTGCTTCATTAAGGCATTTTGCTTAAAAGAGTCTAAACCTTGCTAAAATGATGTCAAGTACAGTTTTTGGGCAATATCAAGCATGGAGTTTTGTCAATGTTATGTCAATCAAAGGCAGTATCCATTGATTAGAACCTGAATTAGAGACTCAGAACAGAGCATTTCACGATAGAGGAGCATTTCACAACGACAACTATACCTTTGTATGGTCATTTCAGTGACTAAGGCGAAGATTTCAGTGGTCCATTTATGAAGATTTCTCAAGAAAAAGCAAAATTGCGCCCCAGTAACTCAGGGGCACCCTTCTTTTTAAAGGCCTAGATTTTGTGGCATAAACTCCTGAATACAGTCAATCTCTTCAGAATTACCCTACTTATCTGATTAGCTATTCTGCGAGGCTATCCGAGACTCGTAACTCTGGTAACTGACATCAGAAGTTGAAGGTTCCAGAGGTTGTAGATTGTAAAAACTTGTCATTCTTCAGCTTTTGCGCCCCTATAGCTCAAGGGCGTACTTCTCAAAGGGGGGTTAGATCATGGTATGGCTGATGGTTGATACATTTGGTATCTTTAGGACTAGTCTGCCTATCTATAAGAGACCAGGTGTCTCTCAACCCGACCACTGGCTGATAATGTTGAGTTTTTTTTTTTGTTTTCTATATTTTGATTTTTTTGGTGGTTTTTTGCAATAAAAGACAAATTGCGATTTTGCAAAGAAATGCTTGGAAAAATAATATAAAATACCAGTTGCTTAAAAACTACAGAATACAGATTAGATCTCGATGCTAGATGATTTATTAATCTTCCCGAATGATTACAACTGCGATATTCAAACATTCAAACAAAAAGGCAAGCTATTTATTGAGAACCTAAATAAGCTTGCAGGCACTAGAAAAGAACCCTGAGATGGTACGGTTGAAAGAGAATATGCAATCTGCCACCTCGAAATTGTTGCAGATCCTCCAGAAACCCTAGGCGTCCAACTTGAAGAAGTCAAAAGATGAAATAGCAAGGCGTTTTGATCTGGAGAAGTACGGCCATTGCTGCAGCAAAAGTACGGCCTGTACCAGCAAGTAATAAATCCGTACTTTCTTGGGAAGTGTGCCAAAAGGTCAAGAGATAGTCGCCACTGAATATGAACCCCTTCTGGAGAAATTTGACCCAAAAACTTGATGGAAAATCTTCACAATAAGCTCTGTATGACTTCTGAATAAAGCCACTCCGTTGACAAACTTAAACTGGTATTGCACAGTCTCAATCTGTCTGATTCTGAAGAGGGAACGTTCTTCAAAACCCGTTGATCTGCAGAAACCCTTGTTTCTCAAACCCCAATGCTCTCAAAGAGAAATAAAGACAAATTAGAATAATCAACACCATGAGTTCGATTTGCCTTGAGGAAATATATAACTTCTCTCAAAAAGTCGATCCTTTACAAAAATCAGCTCATTTGCATTTAATAACACAATAATTCGCCCTTTTGAAATACTTAGGCCAAATCATTAATAAATGGCGTCCCTTTTTATTAATGAGTATTAAACTCATTAAATATTAAAATTTCCCTTCATTATAAAGTATTAAAATAATTTAAAATTCGCCATTTTAATAATAACTTTAATATTTCATTAAAATGACTTTATATTATAAAGTCAAATTAATAATCTCTTTAATTATTATTAAATGCTCTAATAATCCCTGTTTGTTCATCAAATTATCAAACCGGGTCGAAACTGAGCTGACCAATTGAATCAGGTGCCCTGCCAAAAATAGCAACTCCTGCCCGCCTGACTTACTATAAATAGTAAGTACCTCTAAATCACTCTATAAGTGTCCGCAAAGGCCCAAACCTGAATCAACTGCTGGAGTGATGTTCCCAAACGTTGGATAACTGCCTCAAGTGATCCTCTAAACACTTCTGGCAGCCTACGAGGATCTGAATGATAGGCTAACCTCTGAAATAACTGTACTGTCTAGGAAGGGGACATTACACTATCCGACAAGCTATCGAATGCAGTGATTCGAGGTCCAAAGCTCCGGTAGCTGAAGCCAGAAGATGAGACTATGAGGACAGTTCACATCACAGAGATTTCTCAATTGATGAAACTGCGCCCCTGTAGCTCAGGGGCGCCATTCAAGTTGACCCTTGAGATGATGGGATTTACAGACGAGGTCTCTTCCTGACATCTGTGCTTCTTCAGTCTAGCTTCGCAATGCACCAGTCAGCCTGTCAATCCGACATTCTGAGTGATCGTGATAGAGATTCTACCAAGCACGTAAATTAGCAGGCGGAGAAACATGAGACATTCATTATAGTTTCTATAGGCCAGAGGCGCCTAGCCTTTAAGCCTGTCAGATGAAGTTGTTCGCTTTCGAAGTCTTCACAGGATTTGTGCGTAATTTCTCCAGCTATTCAACGAGCCCAGCCATCAGCCTCCGGGATTTGGCAAATGCTCGTACGTGTGAGGTCTTTGGCGAAATACTGAAAAACGAAGGAAGCTCAGAAAATGGCTGTCTGGTCGTCTATTCCATCTTGGGAAAGGCGCCTATCTTTTTGAGGTCTTAGAAGCAGTTTTCTTGCTTCGTCGCTTCCAGAGACATCTCTCGTAGGTCCTTCCGGCTACGCGTCAAGACAGACGGTGCTCGAATCAGGCTTCCCCAGCTCCAGATATCAGAGGTCGAAGTAGGGCATCTGGTTGAGAGTTGTATTTTTGTCAAAATGGTGTTTGAGCCTTTACAGGCTAGGGGTGCCCTTTCTTATGGGGTCCTTAATGTAGCTTTCAGATGCCTTGCGTATATTCGTTGGATGCGGAATACCTCTAGTCACGCAGTGAGCCTGTTTGCCAGTTAGCAGCATTCACCATTCATCGTCAGCAGCCGTTTGAAGCGTCAGATGTCAGTATGGAGAAATGGTTTTAAGTCTGGTACGTGTAAATCAATTTAATCAAGGGCGCCTAATTCTTTGAGGTGTTAAATGATGGATTTTGCAGTGATGACTCCCAGCAGACATTTCTTCCTTGTTTTGTAGGCTTCGCAATGAATAAACCTGTTCAATCCCAGCATTCCCCGGTCACCCGGAAATCAGTGTCAAAGATGGTCAGTTGTAACTTTGTAGTCAGCTACAAAGTAGGAAGTTAATAAAAAGTGTAATATCTTGAGCAAATGGACGCCTATGAGGACAAATGATGACTTTTTGAAATCAGTAAAGTTTGCCGGTGAATCCAAAAGCTTCGCGTGGTTTGTCAACTGATTAAAATAATATTAAATATTTATTTTAGCATATTTGAGCATTAAAGGACGATTTTCTAAAATTGGCGCCTCTTTATGCTAGATTTTCAAATTGCATGATAATTGAAAATACTATTATTTTATTCCGGACTTCAAGTCAGTTTCAGTTTGAACTAGAGGGGTCCAATCGGAAGCCTTCTATTTCAGTCGAGGGTTTTAAATCTTGCAGTCAGCATTATGGTGCGAATTCTTTCTATTTATTCATGGCGCCTATCATTTAATACTCATTCAGCTTAAAAGAAATTCGTAGTTCTTCAGAGCAGAGGCGAATTCTCACAGGTTGGGCGAATTTATCATCAGTTTCCAGTGGCGATTGCATCAAACAAATCTTTTTTGCAGGTTCAAGTTCACACTCATCAGCAAATTTGAAGAACAGGGGCGATTTTCACAAAAGAAAAACATAGAAAAAACGTCTTTCTCCTCTTTGATTCTCAAATTTCTCTCAAAATCCAATTCGCATGTTCCTGAAGTTGGAAGATTTTGGCAAGTTTGATCATCTGGATCGTTTCTATATAGCTTCCTCGAATTAAATTCATGCACTTGAATTTTTAAGAATTTTTTAACTCCAGAGCATCAGTTCTCGAGTTTCTAATTTTCTCAGCTGAAAATTCTTTGCATGGTCGAATAGAAGTCATATTTTCGCATTTCTGACGTTCTAGGTTGTCTTAGAATCTTCTTCTAGACAAAACCCATATCTCAGATTTTTCGCCGAAAATAACTCTTCAATAGGCTATTTTTAGCCTCAGCAGGCTATTTTTAGCTTTCCAGAAATCTTGTCAGAACATAGTCAAGTTCACAGTCAACAAGCGAGTTTTTCAAAATGCAGTACACTCAGCTCGAATACAGGACCAAATCAGTCCTTACTCACGACTTCATCGGGACAGTTGAGACGAATCTTCACAAGGTGCTGCCAGAGGCAGTCCTAGATCCAATCAAAATCAAAGATTCGATTATTCAGAACATTCAGCAGTCCAGGTTATTAGAGGCCGCTTCCATACCTATCTTCGTTCATTGTATTGAGTTCGTGATGTCTTGTATTAAGCATTACAACTCTGCTACTCGTGAGATAGTGTCAGTAGATGGACGAGTTATTTGCAGTCTCAAACCTCTAGACGTTGAAAGAAGTTTTGGTATCCCTCAACACCCGAACAGTTTAGTTATTTCTATGGAGCAGTGCGAGCATGCATTTAACACTGATGTGGACAAGTGCTAGAACAAAATGGCTGAACGATGGTTGAAGCAAGCAAAGAGCAGATTTCCAAACAATGTGGGTCGTGGTGAGTACAAGGATCAATACGCGATTCTAATCACACTCTTGAATCGTGTCTCAGGTCATTCACATGCTAATGTTTTCCAGCCTTGGATGTATTACATCATTGGTCGCATCATATCTGGGCAGGAGCATTATGATTGGGCATCCCTCATCAGCGATGTTATCCACAAGCAGATCACCGGTTTCCTGGTTGCTCATGAGTTTCACATGTGTTCTTATCTCGTGTACTTGATTGCTTATCAGGGTCAGTTCCGAGGACTAAACACCGTGGGAATTCTCAGTTTTCAGAAAGTCTATCACTATTATGATCAGCTTGAGTTCACTAAGGTTGAACGTCACTTCAAGTGTGTTCATGAGGCTTTCTTGACTTGTACAGTGAGGAATTTGGACCAGGAGTTGCACATTCGTATCTCGGCAGTTGCTAGAGCAGCGATGGATGGTTGGGAAGATTGGTTTATTCAGTTCCCGACATACACTTACATCTGAGTATATGGATTTACAAGAAATCCAGCCATGCTTCCATGCTATCCTTGGGATAAGACGGTTTTTATGGAGTTCCTGAGGCAGTTGCATAATGTTAATCGTCATTTGCGTCGCAAGCATAAACTAGCTGCCAATTTTCCTTTTCAATTTGGAATGTATTGGTGCAAGACGGCAGTTGATGCCAAAGCTGCAGGACAGGAGTTAGAGAGATATCATCTCAAGTATCTTGTTGAGGTACGTGCCTATGATCTTTGGGGTCATTACACAACTCGCCTCGGTGGTCGCGCATAGCATAAGCCTTCTATGGAGGACTATTGGGCCAATTGCGTGGATGATTTCGAGGTTCATAGATGTAGCTACAATCGTTTCTCTCTTTCACATATTTATGTTTTCTTGTCAAAAGATGTGGAAGGTTTATCAGATGACGAGGGAGAAGTTCTTCCTCAGTTTTTCAGAGAGCAGGTTGACACAGCCACTGCCAGCAGTTGATTGGTACGCCAAGGACTATGCAACAATGAAGGAGAGGTCAAGTAGAGTTATTCAGAACAGTAAACTTTACCTCGACAGCAAGAAGACCAGGAGGGTAAGTGTGCCTAGAGCAGAGCCGCCAGTGGTGGATCCCTCGTAACCTTCCTCGTCAAAACCCAAGCAGAAGAAGAGGAGTAATCCTCCCAGGAAGATTCAAGCGCCTAATAATTCAAAGGGTAAGACGCTTGCCATTAATACACACACAGAGCCAGTTCAGAGGCCAGTTCTGTAATGTCCCCTTCTCGAGCATGATCTTTTCAGTTGACCGTTGGCCTATTCCGGAGACCCGTAGGCTACTCGGAAGGTGAAATTAGGGTTTCGTGTTTTGGAGGTTACTATTGCTCGTGGATTGATGATTGAATGACGGATTCTTTCTGGGTTTTCAGAGAGCTTCGCAGTGGTGTGTTTTTCTTGGCATTCCGAGCACCTTTAGGAATTTACTATTTTTAGTAAATTCTATTTCTGGCAGTGGTCCTGTCATTCTCGGCACAGTTGGCTTTCCTCTTCAGTCGACTCAGTTGGTTTGTTCAATTTTGGCCTTGGGATGCATTTTTGGAGAGATAAGTTCATTTCATTTAAACAATGTTATATTTTAATGTTATAATACCCCCCTGGCCTAGTCTCATAACTTAATGTTGTGTTAAAAAGGTGGTCTTTAAGGGGTGGCGCCTCATTGAGGTAATTTTATAATTATTAAGGTCAAAATTGAAGCTTTAAGTTGGACGCCTATCTTGAAGAGATGAATTTCATTAAAAAGTCAAAAATGAAGCCTTGAAGAAAAGTGACGCCATTTCTTGGAGGGAAAAGAATTAGGGTTTCTAGAAGCTTCTGGAGGGATCTTCACAAAATTATAAAAGGAAGCCTTGGGTCTTCATTTGAGCATCCTTTGTCTACAGGAATGTTATGATGTCGGAATGGTATTGGGACTGCTTCGAGGAATGTATGCCTCCTAGCTTGGCATTGCTTCTTGCTTGAGAGATAGCGACTAGTGATGAGGTAGTTGTAGTTTGAGTGGTTTGTAGCGAGATTTCTGCATTGTAGTAGTTGTGTGGCTTTGTAGTTCAGTTTTATGCATATTAGTGAAATTCTGGAATTGTCTCTTCCCTATAGCTGATTGTTGTTTTTATTCATAAGTCAAAAAATACAAAAAGAATCATTCTGGGTATTGCATTTATCTCTTTGTCTATGAGGGGCGACCCTTTTCTCTAATTTGCAGATTTTTTGTTGAAGTCTTGAATTTTTAAAGGCAAATCGCCCTTCCTTGAGGGTCGTACCATTTGGGACTGCCTTGAAATTCGTGCATAAATTATATGGGGTCTTTTGGTTAGTTTTTGTGATTCAATCTTGGGCGCCATCATCCTAGGATCAATATGCACTTTGTCTCAGGGATTTTGAGTGAGTTTGGAGTGAGTTGTGAGCAAAATAGTGAGTTTTAGGGCTGCTGTTTATTCATTTGAAAACAGGACTGTCAAAAATCAGATTGTCAAGTTGGTCTCTAGAGCGGAGTTTCTGATCTAAGCTTCCTTATCCAGTAAAGGAGATTCAATATATTGTTGCAGCACTATCTAACTCTTGATTCATGTTCGTAGCAAGACATTCTCTATCATGTTGTAAGCTAAACAGTAGTACTGTCAGCATTCTCGCTTATTTTCCTTAATTGCATTGTAATTCTTAGCATCTCCGTCATATGGTAGCTCCAATTCCATCTCGGGTTGGAAAGCACATTCTTGACATCGAGTTACTTCAGCATAATAGTTGGTAGGGATCCTCTGACCACATGCTCGTCGTTCTCCGACGCATTTCTTGGTTAGAGTTCTTTGTATCCGCATTGTATTAAGACCCTCTGACCATATGCTCGTCGTCATCCGGCGCATTCTTGGTTAGAGTTCTTTGTATCAGCTTTTCATCAAGACCCTCTGACCATATGCTCGTCATCATCCGGTGCATTCTTGGTTAGAGTTCCTTATCAGCATTGCATTGAGATCCTCTGACCATATGTTCACACCTTGCCCAACATCGGGATCCTAGTGTACATTCTTGGTTAGAGTTGAATTCCGCAACGTTTGGTTTAAGTGCTAACCCTAAGGATTGTGTATTGCTCTGCTCGTTGTAATAGAAAAATTGAAAAAATTGGTTCGGTATATTTCAAGTTCAGAGCCCGCCAATGCCTGAGGTTCAGCTTCAAGTTCCTATACCAGTTCCGGAGCAGTCACCAGTCCCAATTCATATCGAATTGGATTTAGACTCCCCATCTGGCAGTAGCTCCTCTACATATTCACTCTCATCACAACCTCCTGTTGCTAGTACAGTTCCTTCCAGCAGTATTAGCCGAGACCAGTCTTGGATCGAAGCACAACTAGGAAGGAAAAGGAGGCAGCCATCCTATGTCCTTAATCATTCAAATTTTGTTCAGGTTTACCAGGATGTGCCAGACAAGAGGATCAAGAACATGGTCCACGTGGAGAGGAATACCGATATGGAGATCGTCGTCGAGACTGCTATACCTCCACAAGGGAAGAACTTGGATGAGTTGGAATCTCAGGATTTCGAGGTTATCACAGTCAACCTTGGTCGTAGCACACGCCAGACTCAGGTTGATCTTCTACAGGTTGCTACAGTGAGTGCCAGGGATAGAATGTTGAAAGACGGAGAGGATAAGGCAGCCCTCAAGGCTGAAATGAGACAGCTTCGTCAGTAAATTTCTAGCCTTGTACACAGGTCAGATGTTACCGCCACACTCCCGCCGATGCTTGAGCCTCCAGCAGAACAGGGCCAACTTAATCATTTGGTTGCATATGGCAAGCGTTTGGAGGAATGGGAGGAGGAGTTCGTTGTTAGAGGTCGTTCTATGCTTACAGAGCTATATCAGTTGCGGTATAATGCACAAGAGCTCCGTCTACGTCTCCAGGATGAGGAGCAAGACATGGCAATTAATAGACCCCGGGATGAGATTATGATTGCTCCCCTGAGTATGGCATATGAATCAATCACAAATGCAGAGGACAAAGAGGCTATCTACTCTTGGAAAACACAGTTGGTTTTGAAGGCAAAGATAGAAGAGACTATGGCATCAGAGTTGGCTAAGAGTAGAGAGCACGTTACTAGTGCACTCTGGTTTGTGAGAACCTTAGTATCTCGCTTACCGTGTCGATATCAGATTGAGGGTGGTGTGTATGTTGAGCTTATTGATGTACAGTCAGAGCTCCTAGCACTCATTCATACTATTTTCAGTGGGGAGACCATTGGCTGTAAGATTAATCAACTTACAGTCATGTCAGCGTTGTTCGATGAAGCAACAAGGAGCAGAGGAGAACTTCAGTCCCAGGTTACAGCTGGTGAGGACATGCTACACAAACATAGCATACTTCAGCAGAGTATCAAAGCTCCAAATAGTGATGCAGTTAACAATCTCGTTGAGGGATTGGTTGCTCGAGATCACGATCAATAGACTTCAGTTCCCACCTCTCAGAATAGACATTATACACAGGAGTTAAACTTGGCATTATCTTTGCAATTTGACTCGCTGTCTTATCTCATGCATGTCTATTCTGGGATTTTCTTTATTCACTTGGAGTTACATTTAGGTTTATGTTAACTGATGGTAGTGTTCCAGTTAACTTGCTTTCAATAAGGACGTGCATGCTTGCACAATTGTCCATTTTTAGATTAGATGTTTCGGTTAACTGAAGATAGCTTACCAGTTAACTGTATAGTTTACTTTATCAGGGCTTAGCAATAAATCTTGCATGCATTGCAAGACTGTAGTTGATTCAAGGTGATTTTAGGGTTCCCTACACTTTTTGATGTCTATAAATAAGAGCTTTGCTCATTTCTATCTAACTTTTGCACGAGAGAGAAATATATGATGTGCCTACCTTGCCTTCAATATTGCCCGTTCTGTATCTGTTCATGAGTATGTACTATTGTGATGAATTGTTATGCCACTTGGGTTTCATGCAATTATGATGGTGAATTCTTGGTTTAGTTAGATATAGTGGCTAGTTGATCGTAGATTGTATGCGTGTCTCGCCTATGCAATTTATTATCCTAGTTGGCTATCCTTTATGTTATGTGTTCAATAAACTCGTTCAGATTGAGCTGATAGATGTGCCACCTTTCCTTCAAGTTGAGAATCTGTCTGTGGTTATCGTGTGATGTGTTAATAATGAACTTATTCAGATTGAGCTGATAGTTGTGCCACCTTGCCTTCAAGTTGAGAATCTGTACTTAGTTTATCGTATATTGTTGTTTCCAATAAGCCTATTCAGACAAGCAGATAGTTGTGCCACCTTGCCTTCACGTTGTGAGTCCGTACCAAGCTTATCGTCAAATAATCATTCCCGCTCCGTTTCCTCATGCTATGAATTCTTGAGGGGATTGGATAGTTAAAGTTACTTAGTTTTGTGTGTCGTAGTTAGTGATCTGCGAAACCAGAAAATACTTAGCTACAACGTATATAGTTTTCAAGAAAGCCTTGTACCTCTTACAGCTGAAACAAAAAGACAGGATATAGTTAAGTTTATTTCCCTTTTCAGGTACTTTTGTCAAGCACAACGAGGGAGCTTCCCCTCCTAATTTGAAGAGCACTCATTGCCTAGTGTGCATAGTTGTCCGTACCAACTCATACTCCAGAGGTGTTAGTTGTTACGCCAACACTATAGAGATGTTTGGAGTTTACAATGGTCACCATTCAATAAGACAGTACTCAAAAGTAACTAACTGAATGAAACATCTCAAGGATTCAACCAACTTATACAATAGCAAAGATAACCCACAACAGTAGAGAACAATCTACTCAAACCTAGCACAATTTGATGGCAAAGATAATGATGATTTGGTCTGATTGAAACTTCCACTCCTAACTGAAGTTGTTGTTCTCTACAAGTGCCTGGCGGCTAATCTCATGATACAATGCGACTCACTGCTTGTTCCGAACTGCATATAATTGCATTGGTTTTGTCTTGTCTTTCACCTCGATGGCAATGCCCGTTCCTCAATGAGAGACGCTAATGTCATTAGAAGATATTCAATTGCTGGCACTGACTTTCCCAAGAGTTTCCTCTACACATATGGCAGCCTTGATTAAATATTCAATGTCAAACTCTTAAATATTTCCTCCAAATATTACTACAGTCTTATAATGTCTCACGACTCATTCAAGTCTTTGGAAGAAGTTGATAATGAATGCTAGTGATAAGATTTTTTAATGATTCGTAATCCTTTATTAATAGCGATTTCCTTCACAAATATTGGCGATGACCTTCTTATCTGCAACTTGGCTTATAATCGGATACCTGACAAATACACTCAACTGGAGTGGATGACTAAACTCATGACCTCCTTGATAGATTGTCGAGACGGCAGGAACTATCCTGTTGATGTGTTTTTCGTGACCGCACCAACGCAGAATAAAGTCGCCAACGGCTACCCTATCCTCTCTTGATCAAAGTATTCCGCATGCTAAGATTGCAAGAAAGTTCATGTGTTCAACTCCAAGGTTCTTTCAGTGCGAATAGGCTCAGTTGACTCGATGTGATTTGCTGGTATTTCAAGGGGACTTACGGAATTGTTCGGCAACGGAGAAAGGAATTCAAATGCTCGAAAGATTTGTCTATGAAGCGCGGGTTTCCTATTCTAGCCAGAAAGTACTGAATTTAAAATGCAGGGTTTAGAGAGCTCTAATCTACTCTAAGGCGTGGACATGGCGATCAATTCTCACAAGCTTCAACCAAGCTCTGCTTTGCCTCACTTCGGACAGCTTCCACAAAACCGGTGCAATCTTCAAAGGAGTAGCTCAAGGTGTTCAGATCATAATTCAACGCGAAGATACCGTCACAACGACGCATACCAACGTGTGAATCACAAACGAAGTTAAGTCCGTGATGTTCCAGTTGACCACGCAAGGCGAACTCACCATCAGCGAGCCCACTAGTGGTATGGATAAACAAAGTTTGCTCGAATTGAAGACCACCTTCCACAATTAACATCTACTTGCATGGAATGAAAATTATACTACTTTGAACTATTTTATGCTACCATTTGAATCGGAAGGACGAAGAAACCTTGCTAGCTACTCACAACAAAGACGAAATTCACCATCAATGAAAAACTCTTTTATTGAGAGAGTGTTCACAACAATTTCTTACAAAGTTTTCAAAGGGAAAACTTTCCCTCTTCTTCAAACTACACTATCAATCTATACTAAGTTGTCCCTCTACTCTATGTCTACTGTCTAACTTAATTTCTACTGAGTTACAAATGAGGGGGACTCCCCCCTTTATATAGCTGGCCAAGTCCAACGGACGGCTCAGATTACAATCGGCTGAATGGCCCAGATTGTGCCACCTCAGCCCTAACAAGATTCACCCTAAAAACCGCCACCAAGAGGAGTGGGGTAATAAATGAGCCACTAATGTCCATCATCCTTCTAGAAGATTCCAATCCAGATACGCGTTCACACTGTTCTTGATCTTCTTCTTGATGTTGTTCTTCAACTTCGCTCGAGCTTCCATTCTTTTCTCCATCTCAAGTTTTGAAAACATTTCTCCTCCGTCACTAAGTCTCAACACGTAGCCATTTTCTTGCAACTTTTCTTCCTTGAGGTTGAAATGTCATCTTGGATCATTTAAGTCATCACCGCTTGATCTCGACGTTCCTCCTGCAAAACAAGCAAGGAGAAGGGTATTAGAACATTTTTACAATATAAATCCACTCTACTTACCAGATCCTGGCATTTTGACTTCCAAGTTCATCGTCTTCACCAGCCAACTTCATCTTCAACGTCTTTATGCCTTAACCAAATTTTTTAAATTTCCCTTAGGAAATTCATTATTTGAGTGCCCATCAAAAATCTCCATTCTGAAAGCCTTGGCGAAGCGTGGAAGACTTTGAAATCAACTTCTCATCAAAGATCTTCAATACCCAAAAGAAAATTCTCTTCAGAACGTGTCGAACTCATGGGTACACAACGAACAGGTTCATCTGTTTTTCTTGAATTTTGCACCTTGGAAAAATAATTTTCAACAAATTAAATCCCGTTCTTCACATCTGTGAACGTTTCTTGCTCTGACTTGAAAATTCTTTATGTTGATCCTGTGCAGCTGGCATCATCGGACTCCTCCACTGGCAATCCTGCTCGTGCTCTAGGAAATTTCATCACTATCTCAACTTGGGCGTATTTCTCCTAAGGAAAATTTCTTTGCCTTAGAAAATTTTTGAAACACTCAACACTTTTGAAGATTTTTCCTCAGAAAATTTTATTCAACTTCCTTCATCTTGCCTGTGGTGAGAAAATTAATTCACTTGGAAAATTTTAATGACTGGATCACACTTGTATGTCATGGAGAACATTTTTAAAACCAACGCCTAGCAATATTATTTTATCACTTGGCATTATTCTCCATTTAATTCTTAGGCGCACTTCATACTTGCAAAAGGATACTAGCCACGCCTTACATATTTTTTTTTTATTCATCTTGTGTCTTGGCGCATTTGGCACATCATGGGGGATATCTTTCATTTTAAAATTCCAATGCCTGGCAATATTCATCAACACCTTGGGTGCATATTCAACTTGAAGAAGGATAAAACCACGCCTTTGGAAAAATTTTCAACACTTAACACTTTCAACGCCTTACCACTTTACCTCACACTTGAATTACTTTGGGCGCATTTTCCTTGTCATGGAGAACATTCTCAACGCCCAGCACCTCACTTGTCTTCATCCACACTTGGGCGCATTTAGATATCAAGGTAGACTTAAGTCTTACCCAAGAATCTTTTCATTTGTCCTCATCTTACATCTTTGCATGTATATTTTTGCATGGGGACGTTTTGTCCTTTTCCAACCTTGCATGCCTTTGGTTTTGTCCTCACATGCCTTCATTTGGGCGCATTTTGCCTAGGCTGAAGGATGAAGCATTTTCAACGCCTTAGTGACCTTTCAACTTCTTCATTTTTGTCTCCATATGGCCCCATTTGGGCGCATTTTGGGGTGAGAGGAGGATGAAACTCCTTGACTTGTTGACTTTCTTGGGCGCATTCTTGCCTTGATGAAGGATGGGCGCATTTTGGGGTGAGAGGAGGATGAATTTTTAACTTAGAATCTATTTTTTTTTTAGACATCTTCCAAGGTGGGCGCATTTTGCTATATGTGCAAGATGAAACACTTTGACTTTCCTTTGACTCATTTGCTGCATGGGCGCATATTGGCCTAGGAGGTGGACGAACACCAATACTTAGAATTTTTTTATGCTCTTACCTTGTGTTGGGCGCATTTAGCCATGGGAGAAGGATGAAAGATGTTGACCCCTTTGACTTACTTCTTTTTTTGGCGCATTTCAACCTATGTGCAAGATGGGCGCATTTAAGGGGTGGTGGAGGATATTCAACACTTAGAAATTTTTTCAACTTTCATGCTTCAAGGTGGGCGCATTTTGCCATAGCCACAGGACGAACTCCAATACTTAGAATTTTTTTATCACATCCTCATCAACTTGAGTTGGGCGCATTTCCAGGTAGCTGCAGGATGAAGTTCCAGACTTAGCCACTTTTCCCTCGTTTTCGCCAGCTTCTCTGTGCCTTACTATTTATAGTAAGTCTCTCAATTTTTGCATCTCTAAAGCTCAGAATGATTTGAAATTTCAAACACTGCATCCTCACAACCTTGTTACCCTGCTGGCACTGCTATTTTTAGTCGGCCTGCTATTTTTAGCCCATTTTTGAAGGTGATTTGCTATAAATAGTAACTGCTTGCTTTTGGTACCTCCATAGCTCCAATTGACTTGAAATTTGAATGGCGCGCTCCTCACCACGTGACCTTCCTGCTGACATCAGCGCATGCAACTGATTTGCTATTTTTAGCCTATTTCCAAAACGACTTACTATAAATAGTAAGTGCTCCATTCGTCTTCAAATTTTACCAGCAGATAGATTGAAGGATGTTGATCGCAGTGGTTTACCTCGGTTTTCGAAAATTCTGACCTTTAACACCTCTTTTTGGGTCCCGAAGCTGGAAACCCTAATTTTCTCTGCATGTGTATCAAATGATCTCTGTTTGTCCTCGTTTCTAATGCATTGCGATCAGCTCACGATTCTGAAGTGTTGGGAGGCGGCTGCCGGGATGCACCTGCTAAAAATAGTAAGTTCCTCGCTGAGTGATTATCTCCGTTTGCATGTCACATCACTGCGTAGGTCTCGAAAAACCCATAAGGAATATGCAAACATGCAAAGGAAACCCTGACATGCAAACTCTAAAAATAGCCTCCGAAGGCCGAACTCTGAAAGTTGTCGTCTCACTTTGCATGTTATACTGTTGCGAAGGTCTCGAAAAACCCAGAAGGAATATCCAGACATGCAAAGAAAAACTCAGCATCTAGGACCTGAAATCTGCTCCGGAAGCTGGACTGCTAAAAATAGCCAGTTGTCCATTTCGGCCCAAATTTTGCACACGAGCAGCTTGATATGTTCCGAATGCAGTGTGATTGTTAAGACCTCAAAAATGTTGACGGAATCCCTGGAATTTCACACTTTCTAAAAATAGTAAGTAGCTGGAATCTGATGAAATTCAGCTGTCTACTGGAAGCATACTGACAGCAACGTTAGTCCTTATTTTCAATTTGTTCATTTCATTTGGTTTCAAATTGACTAGAAAGATGGAAACCCTAATTCTACAGACTTGGCCAAATTTCACAATAGACGGGCACATCCCAGAAAAGACAGACAGCAGAAAAAAGAGACAACAACAAAACAAACTAAAATCAAGCCAAAAGTTCGAGACGAAGCAAAAATTAGGGGGTCCCCATTTGCAATGGGGCGATGTGTGAAAAAGGTCACAACATATCCCTAGTGGCGTTATCTTGTATTATCAACCATAATATTCACGGTGTATGTTAAGATGGTGGCCCACAAAGAATACCAATTTTCCCAAGTGAATTATCGGCTATGGAATTGGCATCAAAATTTGGCTTTTCTAATATGCCACAATTTCCTTTAATTTGTCTTATTCTGCTATCCTTATTTTTATCTCTAATTGAAACAAGAATTTCTATTATCGGCTTGACACTGATACTAAAAAATGATGCAAATATTTACTTTCAAAATCGAACTCCAAGATGCTAAAATTGATTTTTCCTGCCTTGACTGAAAAATGGCTTCCAAACTGAAAAATAACGATTTCTTCAAAGGCTGCAAATCTTCACATAATTCTGCAAATGATTTTCTCAAATCAATTTTCTCTTTTCCACCAAAATTTGGTCTTATGACCATTAAATTTTGATCAAACCAAATCAGCAAGAAATGAACTTCTTCTCAAGTGTGATTGCAACAATACCTTAGCTGCTGCAGCCGCACAAATTTCTCAATTAAAGCAACAATAAACCAGTTGTTGCTAAATCCCCAGCAATGTGCAATAATACTTCAGCTATTGCATAAATAGAAAGCCTTGAACAAAATTGCAATAATACATTAGCTATTGCAATTGATTAAAATTCTCCAATGAAATACCTGTAGAAACCCTGGATGGATTCCTCCACAATTTCCAGCTAGGGTTGATCTTTCACAACCGAAACCAGTACCCTAGAGTCTTCAAACCTCGGGAAGTGCAAGCACTCAGCGCTTACCACACAGGTATGAAAATAGAATAATCCAAGACATGATGAAAATGGCTTGCATTGAGCTCCTTATAAAGAATTCTCATTGACTTCCAGGAAGCTTCTAGAAATGATATTATTTTATTCCCTTGAGTGACTTTTATAATTTATCATTTTGTTTTAAGTCACTTTATTAAATCAATTAAATATAAAGTCATCCTTTTAATATTAATTTATTGGAGTAACTTTATAAATAATTAATTTAATACTTCCACTTTATTTAATTAAATTAACCAATTAAGCTATCCTTTTGATAAATTATTAACTTTGGACAACTTAATCAATTAATTTAATTAAATCACGATACCTCCAATTTGGGGACATTACAAATTTTCTTACTTCATTGTGGACCACCAATCATCATTAAGGATTTTCTGTTTCACACTTCTTCCTTCAGGTGTGCTTGCCTCTGACCATCTACCCCACTCTAAATTAACTAGCATTAATTGTAAAGCTTCTAGGACCTCACGCATCCTCTCTAACAAAATGAAGTAGTTCGCATATCTAGTATCCACAGGCTTGAAGAATTCCTTCCTAAAAAAATTCCTGAAGAAAGCAAGTGTAGTGTGATGGTTGCAAATGAACATTTGCACGTCTCTAGCCTCTAACACCACTGCCTTCACCCAATCTATCTTCCCAATGTCCTTCAAGGTATTGGTCAATGCATGAACACAACATGAGGTCCGAAAGATGTGATTGTAAGCACCCTCCACTATCAAGCCAGATAACTTACATACACAAGTTAAATCAATCACTACCTATAAAACATTAGTCTCTAACCTCTTCTATGACATCTTTCAAAATTTGAAATTGGAAATTTCCATCCTTCCTCTTCCCTGAACAATCAAAAGCTCTAAGAAAATAAGAATCAGTTGAATTTGTAACAATAATATTGATGAGTGGTCGATGCTTGATATCAATCCACCCATCCATGATGATGGAGCATCCATCCCTTATCCAAGTTTGTCTCATCTCTTCCATCAACACACTCACCTTGGAATATTCTCTATCAAGGAGGGTGGTGCATAGCTTATGTTCTCTAGGTGGGACAAATGATGGACCAGCAGCTATCACATTTTCAACATTTGTTTAAAATATGGTTAACGTGCCACATGAAATGGTATGGTATAAACATAAAAAATCTTAGCAATAGAAGAATCAGCCACATCTCATGATTTTATGTTAAACATATCTACAACACTAGTAGTTCTCTTCTTTCCCTTGGTAGAAGTAGAACCCTCTCCCCCTTGAATTCCAAAATCCATGGATCCTGTAGGCAATGACACACTAGGCTGCAAACTCTCCAATGGAATTCCTTTCTTTCTTGCCTCCCTCTTCATATGCAATCTAGTTGCCTCCGCCTTCTCAACTAGAGTTACAGCTTCACAACCTTTCACCCCTTGACTACCTATCCACAAAAGATGACAATAAACTCTAGTGTAGTTATCGCTATAATTTTTTTTGCATAAATGGCATAGCCATACTCTACTCCCCCTTGAATTTTTCAATTCATGATGCAAGTTGTAAGAGACGTTTCTTCAAGTTAAATGGACCTATTGCATAGGTTTTGAGGAGTTTGAAAGGACATTCAAATAGGTTTGTACTTGTTGGCACTGCTACACTCCCACTCCCCAAAGAACCCTCGGTGGCTGCCATACTTCTATGAGTTCTAGCTCTACTTCTTTCTTGCATTTGAACTTCAACCTCTTGACTATTATTACTCTCACTGTTGCTCATGGTTTTTTTGGTGAAGAATTTTTAAAAGAGCTGCAAATTCAAATAAAAGAAAAAATAAAATCAAAATGCCTTCCCTATGTGTTAAAAAAAATTGGAAATAACTTTAAAAAATGCAAAAAAATTGAAAAAATAAATGTAAGATGAAGAACTTACCTCTAATGTAGTGGATTTGATACCCTAATGCCTTCTTTCCACTACTGTTATCTCCTCTTTTCAACACTACTCTTCTCTTGCTGCTCTTCAACACAAGTTTCCAAATGCTAAAATGGGATGCTTTTCTATCTTTTTGGTTGATCTAAGAGATAAATTAGGTTTAGTTGTCTTTTAAAGGGGTGGGGGGGTCCTTGTGGGTCTGCCCATTCCTCTTTTTTAATTTAAAAATATGGTTTTTTCAAACTCAAGTTGCAAATTATTGGGTCGTAGGGGACAACTAGCCATCCCTAGGATGGTCAGGGGACACCTAGCGTCCCTTGCACAAAAAGGGACATTTCGGGAATGCATCCTTTTCTTCTAGAAAGGGGATGTGAGGGGACATTTCCTAGGCATCCCCACATCCCTAAAATGTCCCCTATAGGATATAGGGGTACGTGTAGGAGATGCGTCCCCAAGGAGCACTAATCCTAGCCCATTACCTTCAATCCTAACCTTTCTACAGTAGGGATTGAAGTAGAAGTTACCCATATCTATAGTAAGTACATCTTGAAATGGAACGTTAGAGACTCAAGAACCTCTTAGAATAGACCTAGGAGCCACTTGCATCTACAATGCCTTCAAACTCACATGCAAAGCATATGACATATTAGGAGAGAGATGAATCAACAAGCATGTGCCATTGATTCACTCAAGTGAGGGAAATAATTTGTAAACACCATGGAGAGGGATCCCATTATTCAAAGGCCCCTTACTCAATGGTTGACCACCCAAACTAGTCAATGGTGCTTTAGAGCTTTGATAAAATCACAAGTTTTCAACTCACTAATATGGATTAGGGAAAGCCTTTTAGATGCTTATAGATAGTAGGGGTTTACCAAAGAGATATATATTGGAGGGAGATCCAAGAGGATTATCCTTCAATAATTTGGGGTTTTACTACTCCCTTGCCTAGGGATGGGGGGCGGCTATCCATAGTAGTCGATCCCAAAAAACATGCATTGTGCCATTTGGTTGTGTGTATTGCTTAGTCATTATGTGTATTTACAGTTAGGGTAGTGTTCCAAAGGTGAAATATCATAGCTATTCATCTATGGAGAGGAATCTAACCCTACTATCTATAGAGGCCCATTATAGAGTAGGCCCCTCCCACCCCATCCATCCTTTCCAATAGTTCTAGAGTAGACCCCCCTTTCAATAGTTCTAGAGTAGATAGTTTGGAGAGTAGGGCATGTCCTCTTCTTATATAGTGGGCCCCGACTATAGCTATATGGGGCCCCTAACCCAGGCAACTATCTATAGTTGGATGATTTGGAACCCACTCTATAATGTGTGAGGGGGAAGGTGGGATCCCTCTATATATGTGATATGACTCACATAAATCATAAGCTGTACACATATATAGATTCTCCCTTCACTAAAACCCCAATTATAGAGTAGGGCCCTCTTCTAAGTCATGTTTTGTACAACATACATAAAGGGTGTCATTAGGGAGTCCTACTCTCAATATAGTGCCCCTATTCTCACAATAGAGGATAGATCCCTTTCTATTCTCTAGTAGGGCTAGGCAATATAGTCAAGGTAGGGGCCCCACTCTCCAAACTATCCCCAATGAAGAGAGGGTCCAAAAAAAGCTATAGATTGATGGAGCCTCACCTTTCCAACCCTACCCAACAATAGATAGAAGCTCCTTGTCCCTCCCAACTATAGCAGCACCATTCCTGATTCATTTGAAGCACTATAATTTCTAGTCTCCCACCCCTATCCTATCTATAGGGCTTAGAGAATTCAAAACTGCCAGAGATCCCCCCAACCTTAGCCCTACTATAACTATAGTGTTGGTGAGCATCTCCCAGTTATAGTAAGATTCTAGTAGGGTTAACCACCAATTCAAGACCTTGTAGTTGTCCATGCCTCCCACAAATTGAGGTTATGGATAGAAGGGTGATAGATGGATTATGGATAACTCTGCATTTCATTCCTAAGGGTCATCTAGAGGTAGGTCCTAGAGAGAAGGTAGATAGGGAATTTATCAAACCCCTACTATCTATAGGCTAATCTACCAAGCGTAGGGGTGTAAAACAACCTCAATCAGTTAGATAGGGGCACCTCTATCTATAGGAGGGATTTCAATGGTAGGATACTATCCTATCCCATATTTGTCTCCACTTTTGCAACTTACTATCCATTGGAGTGATTCATTTCTTCTATATGACCCCACTATAGTTCATGGCATGGCTCATGTCAAGAATAATTACTATCTATAAGGGGCCTCGATCATATCCTAGATCCCATATCTCAAATCCTAGATCTAAGTAGTCAAGTTATAGTAGCAAGGTGGGGAGCAGAGATCCATCACTAACATATAGTTGGAGCCTATCGACAACTTGAGAGCCTATATTTGTAGTAGAGTTAGAGACCACCAACCTAATCTTGTATTTTAAGGGAGCTCCCTCTCTACCAAAATCACCCTATAGATTGCCCTAGTTCTATCTATCGACCTATAGGTAGTAGGGCCCATATTGAAGAAAGGGCTCAAATTACTATTCTTTGAGAGGTCACTACTAGATCAATATGGAGTGATGAGGACCCTAATCTATAATGGGGTCCATTGGGGATCACCGGCCTATAGGTAGCAGGGCCCCTATTGAAAGAAAGGGCAATCTCAAATCATTATTCCATCTCATCCTTTCTATAGAGAGTTGATCCAACTATCCCTCATGAATCTTGCAGCCAAATGGATGTGTGCGAGCTTCTATAGCATGGTGACCCCCACCCCCTCACCCACCCCCTCTTGCCTTTAGCACTATAGCAAAGTCTAGAGGTAGGATAGAGAAATTAAAGGCCCCATCTATTGATTGGTTTGAATATTGAGACCCTAAAGATCCATGATAGCAACATGGAAAAGATTGATCCAGTTGCCTTCCAAAAGATTGAGATGCTTTGGACAAATATTGGATCTTTTTGAAGCTAAGTAAAATAATTAACATTAACATTAAACAAAAGTATCATACAATTCCCCAATCCTAGTAAAATAGAGACTAGGAGATAATTCTACAAGATGCTAAATTCAATCAAGCAGAAAAGATGGCCAAATGATTTGGGAATATTACCCGAGAGGGTTAAATGGGTGAGAGACATTATCTTCCCAAGTGAAGAAGGAATTGATTCGCTCATACTTTGGAGGTCCGCGTTCAATGTCTACAAATGAGTCAAACAGGAGATAAACAACCACAAGCATCAGACCAAAGAGACAATTACTGCTTAGACCCAAAATTTGCAATCTAGTGAGAAGGCCAAGCCATTTGGGTGTGGTTCCATTGAATAAATAGTCAAAACATAAATCTATCAATACCAGATTGCCACAATTTGACAAAGATTCAAGAATTAGGCCCAAGTAGTTGCTCTCATGAAAGTTGAGCTGCTCTAGATTAGGTAGCTTTGAAGGGCCAAACAAAAGTAACAAGAGCACAAAGTATTGTTTGCCCTAAAAAAATATGGTTAAAAACATTTTTTTTATTTCACCCATATGAATTCAAGGCATTCTTTGCAAGAACTATAGCCCAGATCTGTACTCATCCTATCTAGTATGGTGACAGCACCCAAAACAACAAAACCTAGTAACTTAGCTTTAAGGTTTATCTCGTAGAGTTTACACTCATTGCTCCATATTTACTGCCACTACTAAATCCTATGGGCCAAAATGGCATTCTTGGAAACAGGTCAAACACTACACATAGTTGGCAGCAAAGTTGCAATAATTGTACTTCACTTGTACATGTGGAAGAAGGGGAATCATATCTTATGCATAATGATAAACTTGTAATTGCGATACTTGGGAGTGTTATTTAATTCCAAATCCTTTTTTTGGTCTCTAGGTGTTTCCACTCCAGTAAGTGCTATATGATCAATGCTAGAAATGTTATTCCTTTATTGTCAAAATGCCATGATCAAGATACTTGTGAGTATATATAGTCAAACTCAAGAGTGTCATTGTTGTGATTGGGACAAGGTTCAAGACTGCCTTGTTTGCATGTAATTAGTATTAAATAAGGAAAAACTCATATATACCTATTACAATTCCTAGAATGGAGTTATGCTTGTGATATTAGTGCATTTTCCAACATATGAGCCCAACCACCAATGAGAGAATTATAGTGACCATCATGTGATATTTACCATGTATGTAGGGTATTCCATGGAAGGTTTGTTAGTGGTCAAACCTTCTATCCCAAAAGTGCAGGTTTAGTAGGGTGGCATTGCATGCTAAATTCACAAATCAGTTTTTTATCTAAACGTGCATGCTAAGTTCTGATGCACACTGCAATTTTTTTCCCTTTGTGATTTCTAGTTAAACAATTTCCAAAGATAAGATATTTACAGAAGTTAACATTGAATAAACTTAACAAAGGATACATTTTTGGTACTAAAGATGGGAAGATTGCAAGCAGTATGACAACTTCAACAAAAGGTCAAGAGAATAAGATTCATAAAATTACAACCAGCTACTTTTGCAATTGGTCCACAACTATAAGAGCAATTCCAGACTTACAAGTAAAGTAAACATGTTAAATTATACAGAAAAGATGGCTTAACAGTTTGTCACATAAAATAAGATAAATATGCTATATTCAATTAAAGAAAGATTATCAATACATACATTTTGGCAATGTGCTCCTAATTCACTGGAAATTGCTGGCGAGATTTCCTCATCCATTGTTGTGGCTGAAAATTCCTCATTTTCGATCTCCTTATACTGCACAAATAGAAAAAAAAATGAACATAATTTAAACCAACAAACAAAATCTTAACTACAAAAGCACTTCATGCTGAAAGGAAATTTACAAAACCTTGTCTTCCACAAGTCCTGATTGGACAAAAACAAGTTGCAATACTAGAGATGGCATACAAGAGAAAGTCTCAATCTAAAGTTAAAGTGAATAAAGCATCCATCAAATACTAACCTAGCATCTCATTTAGAAGCTTGAGCGTTTTTTCTGCCACTTATTCTAAATACAATATTTGCTCAATTTCATCTCATATTTATAAAATTCACAGGTATCTCTTTAGTAGTCCTCCTTTATTCAGTATTAAATCCAATTTTGCAAAGAAAAAAGAGATTTGATTTTCACCAATCCAACTCACACATTATTCCTTGTGAATGTCATTTACTTGAAGTAAGATTAGATTAAATGCATAGCTTCTTGTTTGACCATGCATGTTATAGGTATTAGATTATCGGCAAACCGCATACATTACAAAAATGGGAAAATTTTACATGTAACTTTCATTTATAGGGAAACTAAATTTGAAAATACAACATTCTGTTATGCCTTTGACAAATATTCTGCATTCTTCCTTTTTGAAAACTCTGCAATTCTCTGACGTCCTAATGGCACTTAGACTAATTTGCAGTAACGAATATAAATATCATAGTTACTAGGAGACAAGTACTGGTACTGTTACAGGAGATGGGATGGGGACCAGTACACTATTTTTCAAAATAATGGCAGATGGGTATTTGGAGGTGTAAAATATTAATAACTATTTAATTATTTAAATTAAATAATACACAATTGCTAATATGACTTCAAAAAATGTAGAACACTTATAAGATTAAAAAACTAAAATTTGAAAGTACAGAAATAAATGTCAACAAAAGCAAAGATCAATTATATTGATATTTCATTGTAATCATCATGACATAAATGGTTAAATTTTCAACCACAATCACCTAGAGCAGTAGATGGGAACCATGACAGTAATGTCATTAAAACATGCTACATTGGCACTCAGAGATGACTATATTTTCAATCAACTGATGAAAATTCAGTGTATGTAGACACCTTAATCATTTGTATTGGCTCTCTTCTTACTACTAAGTCTTTGAGCTTTGATAAGAAATTTTTCTGCTATAAAAAGAATCATATATTTTCTTGTAAAAAATAGAAAAATTACAAGTCCTACTGTACTTTATTTTTATTTTTAGCTCTTGTCAACTAATTATCAGCAACACACCCCTATTAAGGGGGTTGGCGGAGTTGAGCATTATTTCTTAGAAAGGAAGCTGTTTGGCTTCCACCAAAACAAAATTAGGTCAAACTCAACTTTGATGGGGCTTCAAATGGGAACCCTGGCCTTTCAAGGGCAAGTTGTATTATCAAAAATGAGCTAGGGAATGTTATTGGTGCTGCTTCCAGAAAACTTAAAGAAGGCACTAAGAATGAAGCAGAAATACATGCCCTTATTCTTGGCCTGCAAATATGTAAAAAAATTTAACTGCACTAATGTGGAAATAGAAAGGAACTCAATGATAATTGTCAATGCAGTCAAAAAAGGCAAATCCCTAATTGGAAAATCAACAACTTATTACGTCAGGTGTGGCCTCTACTAAATAGTCTGGACAATGATACTATAAATCACATTTATGGAGAGATAAATATTGAAGCTCATTTTCTTTCCAATCAAGCAATCAGCATTGTTGAAGAACTTATTATAAGCCCAAGCCTCATTCCTTTGCACTTAGTTCAAACAATATGATTATCAATACTTTAACATCCCTCCCTTGTAGTTGAATTATTGTCCCTAATTCTATACAAGGGCCTTTGTAAAAAACAAATCGACTTGCCTATACAGCACAATTTATGTTCACACGCCACAATGTATATGGTTCTTGCATGATTTTTAGGATAGAGCACATGTACTAGAGAATGATAAAGCATTGATAGACAATGTTGTACATACAAATAGGAAACTCAAACTAAGGTGGATACTAACCTCCAAATAAACAAATTGAAATTACCCTTGCGAGTAATGATCCAATTGTCAATACTTCAGAATATGGGTTGCACTCTAAGTTCAAAACAGGAAGATTTGTCATGTCCCAAAATTGTAACACATGGAAATGCAAGTATATAAATAAATCATAATCACAAAACACATTTTAATGTGAAATATAAATAACTGGATAAATAAATATCAAAAGTGTAATGGCAATCTAAATATTATTATCATAGATAATATTATAATTATAATACATTTATTATAATAAACAAGACAATTAATATTAGTACATTATAAATATCATAATAATAGAGATTTCACAAGAAAATATAATACAAAATAATATTAATAAAATATTATTATATTTATAGTCATAAATCTTATAATACATATAAAACCAATATTTTAAGAATAAATATTAAGAAATAATATTTATATATTAAAGAGATAATGCAGCAATTATTAATGAAGAAAAAGGCTTCATTATAAAAGCAACAGTTATATTGAAAGGCAATGAATGTTCTAAAGGGTAACGATTCCTCTTTCAAAAGACAGCAGTTTGAAAACAATAAATAAATAAATAAAAGTGGTTTAAAAACAATAATGAAGGTTTTCAATAAATGTTTGTCTTTTCATAAGGACATCTCTCTTGAAAAGATGTATCCTTTAATTTGAATATATAGATATAAAAAGACATCGAATGGAAGAATCAGAAATGGAAGGAATCAATTAGAAATCTAGCAGCAGATTGGAAATGAAATAAACTATGGGAGATTTATTTGATTAAGTGTTATTGTCAAGAATATATTTGGGGAAGTAAGTTTAATATATATATATATATATATATATATATATATATATATATACATACACGATCAATGAAATGATGATGCTTGCAGCAATTATTGAGCCTTATAAGTAATTACAATCTTAATATAAAAATGGATAGATTAATATTTATGATCAATCAAATGTAAGATTGAAGGAAGGCGACTAAGGAATTAAGAATCATGGGAAGACACAACAATTCAGGTGATGTACTCATTTAGCAATGATATTTAGCATATTTTGAATATAAGAACTAGATATTGCTAATTTGATTATTGATATAATGACTTCCTTTAATCTTATCATAATGAGAATTATCATAGGAAATGAACTTAAAGAATCATTGGTAAATGAAACTATATTTGATTATAGGCATGAAATAAATCTTGGATGAATGCAAATATATCTGATTGTGTAAAGATTGTCTGCTACGTGCTTGAAAACCTATTAGGATGGGCGAAACAAGGGTGAAGTGGATTGCCTAAAAACCCCACTTTCAGCCCCTTAGGCCCTAGAAAAGGGATTGGGCTTTGCAGCACCTTAGGCCCTTTACTAGGGATTGGGTTATAGAAAGACGGGGGTCCCACCTAGGTCTCTGCTCCCCACCAAGTACTGTCTGAACTTAGCTAATGCATGCATAATGGCAAGCATTTCCTTATCATAGATGGAGTAGGTCCTTTCAACACCTCTCAATTTCCTGCTCTCAAACACAATGGGATGTTTGTCTTGCATCAAAATAGCCCCAACACCTTCACCGGATGCATCACACTGTAGCTCGAAAGGCTTGGAAAAATATGGAATAGCTAAAACCGGACAAGAGCTCATGATCCTCTTAAACTTATCAAAATTAGTTTGAGCCTTTTCTGACCAACAAAAAGCCCCCTTTTTCGTGAGGTCAGTAAGAGGAGCAGCATTATGTGAGTAGCCCTTCACAAACCTTCTGTAAAATCCACAAAGACCCAAGAACCCTTTCAAATGAGTCAAGTTCTTTGGAGGTGGTCAATCAACAATCGCCTTGATCTTTTCTGGATCAACCTTCACTCCTTCAGCACTGATTATATGACCAAGGTAAAGTAGCTCCTTCATTCCAAATTCACATTTGGATTCTTTGGCAAACAAATTCTCTGATTCTAGGACGCTAAGCACTTCCTCCAAGTGCTTGAGATGTTCTTCCCATGTCTTGCTGAAAATCAAAATGTCATCAAAAAATATCAATACAAACTTCCTCAACTGCTTCTGAAAGACTCTGTTCATACAAGACTGGAAGGTAGCAGGAGCATTAGTCAACCCAAATGGCATGACTAGAAACTCAAAGTGACCATAGTGACATCTAAAAGTTGTCTTCTCAACGTCAGATCCTCTCATCCGAATCTGATAGTAGCCCAACCTCAAATCTATCTTTGAAAAGAACTTGGCTCCATGTAGCTCATCAATGAGCTCATCTATCCTCGGAATAGGGTATCGGTTTTTAATGGTGCTTTGATTCAAAGCACGATAATCCACACACATGCGGATGGTACCATCCTTCTTCACAAGAACAACTGCTGAAGCGAAAGGACTCTTGCTTGGACGAATGAAGCCCATCTCCAAGAGTTCCTTAATGTTCTTCTCAATCTCATCTTTCTGCTTCTTAGGGTACCGGTATGGAGTTGTAATAACTGGTTTAGCTCCTTCCTTGAGCTCAATGACATGCTCCGAACCCCGTTCAGGAGGTGGTCCAGGAGGTAAATCAGCAAACACTTTGCTCTTCTTGGTGAGTAGAGACTGAATATCAGGAGGATAGTCCCTCTTTGTCTCAACCGGACTGGCTGGAAGAATCATACACTCCGCAGCCCATTCAACTTGATCATGCCGAATCAACCTTGCCATTCTCTTGAATGACACAATCCGAGGACCACCATTAGACATTCCTCTTAAAACTACCTTCTTTCCATCGGATTGAAATTTGAGTTCCATAGTTTGCAGATTTAGAGAGATCTCTCCTAGAGAACGCAGCCATTGAATGCCTAAGACAACATCTGTATCTCCAATGCTAACCACATAGAAGTCATCCTTGACTTCATAGTTGCCCAATTGCATAGACATGTTTGAAATCTTCTTGGTGCAAGAAATGTGAAACCCATCAGCAACCATAAATTTGAAGCCTTCAAAATCTTCTATTTGCAGCCCCTTCTTTGCCACCACAACTTCATCAATAAAGTTATGCGTTGCTCCAGTGTCAATCAAGGCAACTATTCGCTGCCCCTTAATCATCCCTCGAACTTTGAAGGATTCATTCTTTTGAAAGCTCGAAAGTTGAGCCAAAGCACCTCCACTTCCCTTTTCATCTTCGGACTCTTCTGGAGCTCTTTCCACTTCACTGTCATCAAAATCAGATTGCTGGTCTAAAAAATCAGAATTGCTTTCTTCAGCTGAATGGTATTCGATTTGATGAAATTTGACTCCTTTTGGGCAAATATGATCTTGGGACCATTTTTCTCTACACCGGAAACATAACCCCTTTCTTCTGAGTTCGTTAAGTGTCTCTGGATCCAATCTTGTGACATGTGGTTTATGTTGTTTGAACTCCTTATGATGTGGTCTTTGATGAGGTCTTTTCCCTTTATCCCCTTTGTGAAATGATGGCTTGGATTGAAACTTTGCTTTAGGAGCAGCCCACTCCATGTTTCTTGCTTTCTTCATTGCCTCCTGTAGGGAGGGTGGATCAAAGGCTTTAATCCAACCCTTGAGTGGCTCCATCAATCCTTCACTGAATAAGATCACCAAACGCCTCTCAGTGATTCCCGTGACCATGACTGAAAGTCTCTGAAACTCAGCTATGTAGGCATCAACTGTGCCATATTGCCTAAGCTGTGCCAATTCTCTAAAATGCACTTCAGGATCTTTTTTCTCAAATCTTTCTATGAGCCTATTGGTGAACTCATCATAGGTAGTGATTGACCCATGACCTAAAGTGACTAGGCCATGGTACCACCACTCGTGCGCCACCCCATCTAGGTGTAGCGTAGCGAACTTAATCGCTTCTTCTTCTGCCATGGGTCTAAGAGTTAGATAGTTGTCTAACTTCTGTATCCAAGCTCTTGCTGAACTGTTGTCACTCCCATCAAAGTGTGGAAGCATAACCTTGTTGATAGCTTGATGCAAATCCCCTTGCACTACTGATCTCCTTTGTTCATAATGCCTCCCTTGTCCTTTATTCTTCCTTTTATGATCCATGAAATCATTGTAAGACATATCTATCTTGATTTCATCAGGGAGAGAATCATACTCAGCACGGCCAAGTCTCAACTGTTCCACAAATGAGGCATTTTCTTCTGGCTCAGGTTGAGGGTTTATTGGTGCCAAGAAGGTGGGTTTGAATGGCCTGGAAGAAATGTATGTGTTGTTTGAAGTAGGCTGAGCAGCATGTCCATTATGCTGGTTGGTGGCACTGTGTTCTCCCCTATGTCCTGGAGTATTCTGTGGAATTGGGTTCTGACCCACTTTCCCCATCATGAAAGATTCCATATCCATTAAGGCATCCATTTTCCTCTCAAACCTCTTTCCCGGACTTATCGATCTTTCTCTTCCTTTCCCACTGTCCTCTCTGCTACCACCCGATGTCCTCTCATTATCCCCCATTTGTGTTTCCTGAGAAGACTCCCAATGAGCCCTCAAAACCTCTGATGCTGTCTGACCTTCTGGAGCCTGATAGAGCTGAAACTGATTTGCAGCCTTCTTGTCTGCCCTTGCTATGTATCTCTTTTCTCTGTCACTCATAGACGGTTTGTTTCATAGGATGGCAGGATACGTGGCTCTAATACCACTGAAATATTCCGGGCCAAATTTTTTTTTGATTTTGAATGTGATTACAAACATGCACCCGTTAGGGTTAGCAAATAACTAAACAATGCAGAATTCAACTCTAACCAAGAATGTACACCAGGATCCCGAGATGGGCAAGGTGTTAGCATGTGGTCAGAGGATCTCGATGCAATGCACAACTGAAGTAACCCTAACCAAGGATGCGCCAGATGACGGCGTGCATATGGTCAGAGGATCCCTATCAATTACAATGCAGAAAGTAACTCAACACCAAGTATGTGTTACTCAATCCAGAATGGAAATGAGGCGACCATATGGTGGAGATATTGAAAACTACAATGCAACTCAAAGTAAACAAGCGGCAAGCCAGCCTCTTCCACTTATTCAGTGGGCATTACAAAGTATGAAATTAGCAAGAATAAGAAATATGCTGACAGTACTACTATTCAGCTTACAATGTGAGAGTTTAGTCTGCTAAAGCACAAGACAAGAAAGTTCACAATGCTGCTACAATGTATAATGTTGTCCTTAATGCTCTCTATGACTCCCATTCCAAACCTAACTCAAATGGTGGACTTTATGCAAGCTGTCATGACTGAACCAAGACTGAAATTACCCAACCAGCAATACAGAAACTCAATGAAAAGCCCATAACTTACTCATTACTCACTCAAACTGTATGAAATCTGATGCAAAGTACTCTTATAATGCAGGCGCCCAAGATGATAACAGAAATCTGACCTTAAACATTGATATTTATTTTTGGCACGAATCCCAATGAAGACCAGAAAGGTACGGCTGCAAGGAGGGGCGATTTTAACTTATAAAATTGCAGACTTCATAATAAAATTCCAAACTTCACAGAGAGGGGCGCCCTAGCCTAGCAATTGCATGGGTAAACTACCCAGAACCAGAATAAAATCACACTAAGATTTATGAGATAAAAACCCAATCTGCAACACAAACCAGCAACTCCAGATTTTTCGATTATTTTGCAAATAAAGGATTACAATGAAGAAACAGCAGCTATAAGCAAACTCACTACAAAATTACTCAAAAGCAAGCAAACCTCTCCACTAGGTGCTATCTCTCAAGCACGAAGTTGAGCCAAGCTAGGAGGCATTCATTCCTCGAAGCAATCCAACACCATTTCATCAGCATAACATTACTCAAGATATCAGATGATCCAAATGACGACCCAAAACCTCCTTCTATAACTTTGTGAAGACTCTCCAGAAGCTTCTAGAAACCCTAACTTTTCAAATTTGAAATAACTTCAATTCCCTCCAAGATGGCGTCCCTTTTTCTTCAAGGTAATTTTGACTTTAATTTAAAATAAACTCCTCCAAGATGGGCGTCCATTTCAAGCATGTGTTTTTTTGAACTTTAGAAAATAAAGAAATATCTTCATGAGGCGCCACCCCTCAAAGTCCCCCCCTTTTAAGAAAAACTTAAAGTTGCTTCACTAGGCCAAGGGGTCACAATAATAAAATATAACTTTAAAATATAACATTTTAAAATCAACTGGATATCTCACCAAAAATGCTTCCCAAGGTCAAGATTGATCAAACCAACTAGACTGACTGAAGATGAGAGCCAACTGTGCCGAAGCCAACAGGACCACTGCTAGAAATAGAATTTACTAAAAATAGTAAATTCATGAAGGTGCTCAGAATGCCAAGAAAAACACATCACCGCGAAGCTCACGAAAAACCCAAAAGGAATCCGCAGTTCAATCACCAATCCGCGAGCAATAGAAACTTCCAACCATGAAACCCTAATTTCACCCCCGAGAAGCCTACGGGTCTCCAAAATAGGCCAACGGTCAACAGAAAAAAGTCATGCTCGAGAAGGGGACATTACAGTTGCCTACCTGATTGAGCCAGTTGCTTGCATGCTTGAGCTACTAGCTTGTCTACTGGAGCTAGTTGCCTGTGTGCTTGAGTTATTTGCCTGTGTGCTTGAGCTACTTGTTTGTTTGCTTGAGCTACTTGTTTGCCTGGTTGAGCTACTTACCTACTTGATTGAGCTACCTAGTTGTCTACTTTAATGTCTAATTCAAGTAGTTTTTATAATGATTCACAAACTCTAACTAATGGGGTTGAGAATTGTGGAGAAATAGTACCACCTAAGAAAATTAGTAATACATTAACCTCAATAACCATCATGTGGGTTAGAACTTCGAACTCCTACCAAAGCTAACATAATTCAACATAAGGAGCAAACCCCTAAAATTACACATCTTAGATTATGATTGCTTGAGGGCAAGCAATCTTGGGCAGGGTGGACTGTCATGTCCCAAAATTGTAACACATGGAAATGCAAATAAATAAATAAATCATAATCACAAAACACATTTTAATGTGAAATATAAATAACTAGATAAATAAATATCAAAAATGTATTGGCAATCTAAATATTATTATCATAGATAATATTATAATTATAATACATTTATTATAATAAACAAGACAATTAATATTAGTACATTATAAATATCATAATAATAGAGATTTCACAAGAAAATATAATACAAAATAATATTAATAAAATATTGTTATAGTTATAGTCATAAATCTTATAATACATATAAAACCAATATTTTAAGAACAAATATTAAGAAATAATATTTATATATTAAAGAGATAATGCAGCGATTATTAATGAAGAAAAAGGCTTCATTATAAAAGCACAGTTATATTGAAAGGCAACGAATGTTCTAAAGGGCAACGATTCCTCTTTCAAAAGACAGCAGTTTGAAAAAAATAAATAAATAAATAAAAGTGGTTTAAAAACAATAATGAAGGTTTTAAATAAATGTTTGTGTCTTTTCATAAGGACATCTCTCTTAAAAAGATGTATCCTTTAATTTGAATATTGTTGTGACCTTTTCACACATCGCCCCATTCAAAATGGGGACCCCTAATTTTTGCTCCATTCTGGTCCTTTTGGCTTTGGTTTTTCTCTCTCTCTCTCTGTCTCTTTTCTCTGGTCTGCCTTTTGGGGGACGTGCCCACCATTGAGTTTAAATGTGAAATTTGGCCAAGTCTGAAAATTAGGGTTTGTACTTTTCTGGTCAGTCTGAGGTCAAATGAAGTGAATAAATTGAAAATTGAGACTAACATTGATGTCAGTATGCTCCCAGTAGACTCTCATGAAAAATTTCATCAGATTCCGACAACTTACTATTTTTAGTAAATGTGTAATTCAAGGCATTCCGTCAGCGTTCCTGGAGTTTTAACAGTCACACTGCATCCAGAACACATCAAGCTGATCACTGGGAAAATTTGAGCTGAAATGGACCACTTACTATTTTTAGCAGTTCAGCTTCCAGAGCAGATTTCGGGGCCTATATGCAAAGTTCTTCAACGCATGTTTGGAGATTTCCTTCTAGGTTTTCAGAGACCTTCGCAACGGTATAACATGCAAAATGAGATAACAAGTTTCAGAGTTCAGCCTTCCAAGGCTATTTTTAGGGTTTGCATGTCAGCGTTTTCTTTGCATGTCGGCATATTCCTTATGGGTTTTTCGAGATCTACGCAATGGTGTGACATGCAAACGAAGATGGTCACTCATTTAGGAACTTGCTATTTTTAGCAGGTACATCCCGGCAGCCACCTCCAAGCACTCAGAATCACGAGCTGATCGCAATGCAACAAAAACGAGAACAAACAGAGACCATTTGATATGCATGCAAGATGAATTAGGGTTTCCAGCTTCGGGACCCGAAAAGAGGGGTAAAAAGTCATAATTTTCGGAAACCGGTGTAAACCACCACGATTAGCATCCTTCAAGCTGTCTGCTGATAAAATTTGAGGGCAAACGGAGCACTTACTATTTATAGTAAGTCGTTCCAGAAACAGGCTAAAAATAGCAAATCAGCAGCATGCGCTGATGTCAGCAGGCAGGTCATGTGGTGAGGAGCGCCTCATTCGAATTTCAAGTCAATCGGAGTTGTGGAGGTATCGGAAACGAGCAGTTACTATAAATAGCAAACTACCTTCAGAAATATGCTATTTTTAGCAGGTCAACTCAGAATAGCAGTGTCAACAGGGTAACGAGGTCGCGAGGATGCAGTGTTTAAAATTTCAAAATGATCTGAGCCTCGGAGGTGTGAAAATCAAGAAACTTACTATTTATAGTAAGAAGCTGGCGAAGGCGAGGAAAAGTGACTAAGTCTGAGAAATATCCTGCTTCACCTTGAAAATGCGCCCACTTCAGCTGGAGAGTAAGAAAAGTTTTTAAGTGTTCAAATATCCTCCTGCACACATAGCTAAATGCGCCCAGCTGCAAGAGCCAAGCATGAAAATTTTCTGAGTATCAAACAATATCCTCCTCCTATGGCAAAATGCACCCACCTCTCAAGAAGGTCAAAGAGGTCAAAGTGTTTCATCCTGCACACATAGCTAAATGCGCCCAACTCAAGGTAGTGGCATGGAAAAAAAATTCTTAGTACAAATATCCTCCACCACCCCCCAAATGCACCCATCCTTCAGCCTAGCCTAAATGCGCCAAGATTGGCATGAAAGTCAAGAAAAATGGCAAAGTCAAAATGTTTCATCCACCTCATACCTCCATTTGCGCCCAAATCAAGGCATGTGAGGACAAAAGCTAAGGCGTTGAAAAAGATTCCTCCCTCCTCAACAAGCTGAATGCGCCATGCAAAACATGCAAAAAGACAAACGCCCATGCAAAGTTGGTGTTCATGCAAAGTTGGTATTCATGCAAAATGAGTTAAAGAAATTTGAATTCATGCAAAGGAGGAAAAAGACAAAAGTATCCATGCAGAGAGGAGGAAGAAGACAAGGCTTTGAAAGCACATAAAGACAGAAGTCAAAGCTAGGCGTTGAAATGTTTATCCTCCTCATGCCTTCATTTGCGCCCTCTTCAAGTAGATGATTTGAAAAATTTTCTAAGTGTGAAACTCGTCCTTCACATATGCCAAAATGCGCCCAAGGATAGCTAGTCAAAGGGTCAAAGGCTTCATCCACCTCACATAGTAAAATGGGCCCACCTCCAAGCATGACATGCATGAAATTTTCTAAGTATGAAATTCATCCTCCTAGAGGCATCAAATGCGCCCAAGAGAGGGCATGTGAAGACAAAATCAAGGAAGCTAAAGGGTCACTTGTTGGAGGCATTTGAAATGTTATTCTCCTCTACTTGCCAAATGCACCCAAGGCATAAAATGATGCTAGGCGTTGAGAATGTTCTCCATGGTGAATGAAATGCGCCTAGACTTGAGGGATGATATTGCCATGTGATAAAAATAATATCCTAGGCATTGGAATTTTTAAATGAAAATATCCTCTTCAAGTGTGAGATGCGCCTAAAGGTGGAGATAATACGCTAGGCGTTGGAATTTTAAAATGAAAGATATCCCTCATAGAATATAAAATGCGCCCAAGGCATTCAAGAAGAAAATTGTGACAAGTGAGTTGATAAATTTTTCCTCACCACAGGTAGAGTGTTTGATAGTGAGTAAAAGATTTCTAAGGCAAATTCAAAGTGCTGAGTGATTTTAAATATTTTTCTAAGTGTTATCAAATTCCACCTCTCTATAAGAAAAATGCCTAAGTCTGGTGAAGTCATGAAATTTCCTGGACACGAATGAATTTGCCGAAGATGAAGTCAGAAAGTGCCAACATTGCAGAATGAATTAGAATTTTCAAGTCAGAGCAACATGAGATGTTCACCAAGATGAAGAACGGGATTAAATTTCATGAGGAATTATTTTTTTTTTCAAGGTTCAAAATTTTAAATTTTAAATGAACCCGTTCGTTGTATACCCATGAGTTCGACAAATTTTGAAGAAAATTTTCTTCTGGGTATTGAAGATTATCGATGAGGAATGGATTTTAAGGTCTTCCACAGCTTGCCAAAGGTTCTGAGGTAAAGATTTTAAATGGGCAGCGGGTTGATGAATTTCCTAAGGGAAATTTTAAAATTTTCTAAGGCAAGGGATAAAATGTGTTAAAAATGCCTTGGCGGATGAATTTGAAAATGATCGCCTAGATGATTTTTGATCGAGTTCCTGATGAAAGCTTTTCTTTCTTGAGCCTGAGTTGGATGAAATATCAGAGTGAAGTGCGCCGAGCAGAATGCAAGATAGGTTGGAAATTTGGCTATCTGCTGATAAAATTTGAAGGCAAAAGTTGGCTAGAGAAAAACGATGAACGCTTGGAAGTTAGAGTGTGAAAATCCTGGTAAGTAAGTTGAGTTTATATTATGAAGTGTTCTAATACTCTTCTCCTTGTTTGTTTAGCAGGAGGAACGTCGAGACCAAGCGGTGACGACTTAAAGTGATGAAACAAGTAATCCAAGATGACATCTCAACCTTGAAGGAAGAAAAGTTGGGAAAAATGGCTAAGTGTTGAGACTTAGTATAACTCAAGCGACAAAGAAAAAGTTGAAGAACAACGTCAAGAAGAAGATTGAGAATAGTGTGAACGCGTCTACAAACGGGAATCTTCTAGAAGATGGTGGCCATTAATTGCTCATTTATTGCCCCACTCCTCTTTGTGGCGGTTTTTAGGGTGAATCTTGTTTAGGGCTGAGGTGGCTTAATCTTAGCCATTCTTTTGATTGTAATCTGAGCCGTCCATTGGACTGGGCCAACTATAAAAGGGGGAGTCCCCTTCATTTGTATTCATTAGAATTAGATCAGAGTTAGGATAGCAGAGAAGGAGTAGAGAGAAATTGATAGAGTAGAAAGTAGAGTAGTTTAGATTGAAAAGGAAGGAAAGTCTTCCTTTCGAATACTTTGTAAGAAGTTGTCGTGAATGCTTTCATAATAAAAGAATTTTCATTGATGGTGATTTCTTCTTTGTTATGAGTAGTTGTCGAGGCTTCTTCGTCCTTCCAATTCAAGTAGCAACTTGAAGTAGCTTAAAGTAGTGCAGTTTTCATTTCATGCAAGTAGTTTACTGTGGATTTGTGGTGTTTGATCGAAGTAGCTTCTCTTTATCCATACCACTAGCAACTTGTTGATGGTGAGTTTGCCTTGCGTGGTCAACTGGAAATCATTTTAAACTTAACTTCGATTGTGGTTCGTATGCTTGTATGCATCGTTGTGATGGTACATGTATGTTGAATTATAATCTGAATACTCTTCGTTACTCCTCTGAAGATTGCACCAATTTTGCTGAAGCTGTCCGATGCGAGGCTAGGTAAAATCCGGTTGAAGTCTGCCGAAGTCGAATTCCACATATCTTGCATTTAGACAGAACGTAAACTTCTTAGGCCCTACACTCATTTTAAATTCAGTTCATTTCTGGTTAGAATTAGGAAACTTGTGCTCACTTGCCAAATCATTTGAATTACATGAAAGCCCTTAGTCCGCTGTCTGCTGCCAACTGTCGAACAATTGTGTAAGTCCCCTTGAAATACCAGCAAGATCACATCAAGCCAACTGAGACTATTCGCACTTAAGGAACCTTGGAGTTAAATGTATGATCTATCTCGCAATATTAGCATGCAGGAAACTTTGTTCAAGAGAGGATAGGGTATCCGTTGGGAAACTTTATTCTGTGTTGGTGCGGTCATGAAAACCACGTCAACAAATATATAGATATAAAAAGACATCGAATGGAAGGAATTATTGATGTGTTTTTTGTGACCGCACCAAACAGCAGAATAAAGTTTCCAACGGCTACTCTATTCTCACTTGATCAAAGTATCTAGCATGCTAAGATTGCAAGAAAGTTCATGCGTTCAACTCCAAGGTTCCTTTTATGCAGTGGAATAGATTCAGTTGGTTCGTTGTGATTTGCTAGTATCACGAAGGGACTTATGTAATTGTTCAACAACAAACAACAGACAGCAGACTAAAGAGGAAAGGGGGTTTTCACGTGGTTCGAGAGATTTGTCGATGAAGTGCAAGTTTCCTAATACTAACTAGAAATATACTAAATTGAATGGCTGCAGGGATTAGAAAATCTATGTTCTAACCTAAGTGCAGGATGTGGAGATCAACTTCAACCAGACTTCGCTTTGCCTTACTCCGAACAGCTTCCACGGAGTCGGTGCAATCTTCAAGGGAGTAGACAAAAGTATTCAAATCACAATTCAACATAAAGACACCATCACGACGATGCATGGCAACATGTGAATCATAATTGAGGTTAGGTTCAATAAGTTCCAGTTGACCACGCAAGGCAAACCCACCATCAGTAAGCTTGCTAGTGGTATGGATTAGACGAAGCTCGCTTAGATCAAACACCACATTCCACAACTATCATCTACTTGCATAAAATGAAATCTATTTTACTCTAAGCTACTTTAAGTTCTACTTTAAAGTTCCTACGTGAATCAGAAGGACGAAGAAATCTTGCTAGCTACCCAGAACAAAAGATGAAATCACCATCAATGAAAACTCTTTTTATTATGAGAGTGTTCACAACAACTTCTTACAAAGCATTCAATGAGAAAGCTTTCCTTCCTCTTCAATCTAAGCTACCAATCTATGCTATCAATCTACACTATCAGTCTCTCTGCTATTCTATCTCTCTAATGCTCTCTATGTCTAATCTCTACTGAATTACAAATGAGGGAGGATGCCCCTTTTATAGCTGGCCAAGTCCAATGGACGGCTTAGATTACAATCAGATGGATGGTCCAGATCGTGCCGCCTCAGCCCTAAACAAGATTCACCCTAAAAACCGCCACAAAGAGGAGTGAGGCAATAAATGAGCCAAAAGATTCCCACTCACTCCCAAAATAGCATAGGCAATTAATGCCCACCATCATCTTCCAAAAGATCATCATCCAGAAGGGCGTTTCCATTTTCTTTCTCTTTGACTGCAAAGTCAACGAATCTGGCCAGCATTGCTTCAACTTCTTGAACTGAAATAGGCGGGATGTGATCAAGCTAAAACTCTAGCACCGTAACTGTTTTCCCATGCTAAGTACAAGATTTTCTCCAAGCAACTAGAGCATCCTAAGTATTCTGGATAATGTTGGACAAGGTCGAGGTATTTTCAAAATCATCCTGAACAAAAGTCTTCACCTCTGAAAAGAAAGGCCCCAATCTATTCTTCAAACCATTTGTAGTCACCTCCTCCGAAGTCAATCTCCTAGCAAAGATAGCCTCAAGTGTGTTCAGGACTCCATCAAGAATATTCACCATAGGCTTTCTGACTCTAACTGAATCTGCCTGTGCTACGTCAAAGAAACCTCAATCCGTGACCACTAAAGAATACCAGCTAGTAAAGTCATACCTATCGCCTTCCTGAATTACACCTCCCTCAACCAAAGTTTGTAAGGGCGTATGCATCAAAGCCTCTAGACGAAGAACAACTTTGTTCTGATAGATGTGAGCCTCACCCCAAGCTTGATCAACTGTGTCCATTCGTGCCATAATGCCAGAGGCCTGCTGATAGGAATGAGCAAGATCTTCCATAAACTTCTTTGTCTCAGTGCGAACATTAGCAACCCATTTATCTGCCTCCTGTACCATCCTCCTCAAGTCCTCCAAGTCACTAACTGATTCTCTAGGAAACTCGGCTGGGGGCTCAATTGTCGGATTCTCTTGCCCACAAGGATGAGACAAGTGTTGTACATAACCAATCAATGTTTTGTGCTCCTTCTTCAATCTTTTATACTTGCCTTTAGTTCGGAGCAGCCTGTCTTTGAGTGCCTGATAGGAGTTATCGCACTCTTCAATTATTTGTGTTCCAGTAGGGCAGCCCAACTCCATTGTAGTGATCACATAGTTCTCCGAAACAGCTTCATCTCGATCGCACTCAACCCTAGGTACAACCATGTGAAGCGTGCGAGAGCCATCTTCATCTGTTGAAATCTTTGAGAACTTTCTAGCCTTCTTCTTTGTTGGAGGTGCATTGATCCTACTCAGAAATTCTTCCATCTCAATTGCTGGGTCAGTTTCTTCAATGGGGTCCCTTCTCATCCTGTCCCTTAGCCAATCTGGCACCACCTACTACAAGTCAGAAATAATGAATGGTTGTTCATCCCTTGCTTCCTCTTCACGAACTTCTCCTCTTTCGTCATTCTGACGAGGCTCTTCAATCTCTATAGGCTGAGTATCTCCCGAACCTTGGGCCTCTTGCCCTATAGTAGTGTCATCCTCTAATGTTGCATCAATCTCATGCTGGAAGCGAGTATCCGTGGCCGTTTCTTCCTCCTCTTCCTGTTGTTTCTCTCTTATAGGTGCGTTGACACAATGGCCAACGGACTCCCTACGAGGTGGCTGATTTGCCTGTTGTAATTCTTGTTCTTCATTCAACCTCACTCTCTGATCTGCAAATAGTGAAACTTCCTGCACACTCGAAGAGTGAGTCCTCAATGGCGTATGTGATGCCTCCTTAAGTCTTTGAGGCTTCGGCTAGACTGGCTCTTTTCTTTGTGGCTCCAGAGCTCAAGCAACCTGCTTCTTCTTCCTAACAGTTGGCGGCCTATGATCTCCCATTAAGTTATAAGTAAGAGGAATTGACCTGCCCTAGCCTGTTCACGTGCCTCTCCACCCAACCTCTCATGATTGTCAAGACTAGTAAGCAAAGCGTATCCAAATCTGTAATCTCTGGCTCCGACCAATTCAGAAGTGGGAGTGGTGTATTCCTCACTGTCTCATAATCAGCCTGCATAACATTCACATCTTCATCTACATGGTCTGGCACCGGAACAATTTCACATTCCCTAATCATGCTCAATGGTATCCTCAAAAACATCCTTCTCCTCACCTCAGCATCATCCAACGCACTTGCCCAGAAATCTTCAATGTGCACCTTATGTCTGAATTCCTCAGCCAATATCCATCTGATATTCCTATGAGGATCATAATACTACCTGCTAGTATGATAAGAGAGGTGGAAAAATTGAAGTTCGTTTTCCGCTTCCTTGGTTGCCTGCAGTGTAGGACAAACTTCATTTGAATTTCCCATGATGATAGGAAAGTCAGGTCCTCCTTTTTTCTTCTTCTTTTGAATCTTATCGTAGGCAATGAGCTGCCTAGATATTTCTAGCATCAAAATTTTGTTTGTGGGGTACCTGGGCAATCTGTAAGGATGTGATGAAAACCCCTACAGCGTAATGTAAGTGAATTTCGGAAATTGGATAAACCAACATCCGTACCTCTCAATCAGCTCCTGAGCTTCCCTTGATATTTTGTGATGAGTTCTTTGTTGAAGCATCCTCGTTATATGCATCGTGAAGGCATCATTGACTCTTTTGTAGTGAGAAGTGCTTGTCAAGTGCAACTGTGGACAAGCTTCATGTATCTTAAATTGTTCATAACCACTCCCAATCAGCTCCTTGTATAATATCCCCCTGTACTTTGTCATTCGAGCTAGCATATAGATGATATATGAGCTCATATAAAATGTCTTTGTTCTCCTCAAACTTCTAAATTGTTCATGCAAATTTTCGTTGATCATCATCGCCCAATCAACACGTTCTTTGCCTTCCAGCACAATGTTCATGTAGTAAAACATCCATGGCTCAAAGATGAATGATTGGGGCTCCCTCCAACTCTGCTGAGCACCATAATCAGGTCACAATAGTCCTGCTTCAAGTCATCTGAAATTATCTATTTTGGCAGCTTCGTGTGAGTAGGCTTAGGCTTTTTCATCATACGAGAGTTTATCATGTCAACGCACCTCTCAAATGTAGAAGCATACATTCTTTCAGCTCTTTCTCTTGTCTTGTAAACTATCTTCTCATAGGCAAGAATTCTGAATGCTTCTCTAATAGCTTCAGGCGTGAGGTTGGAAAACAACTTGTCGTCAGGTGAAACGATAGTTCTTCGCTCTGAGTTGTAACAATTAGAGCATTCCATAATCAGCTCCGGACACTGAATTGCTTGTGGAAAACCAGCAGCTGCATAAATTCCATTTTTGACAATATTGTGTGAAGTAACAGATGAATGATGGCCTCCTATCCCCAGCATTCGTCTTCTGAAAGCCTCCAAATTGAAAGAGTCGAGGTTTGTATCACTCAACTTCTCCAACTTCGAAGAAAACTTTGACTCTGGAAGGAAAGAATTGCTCAACTTCTTGATTATAGCCTATCTGGATGCATTTGCCTTGCTGGATTCAGCATTTGTATCTCTTGCAGTCACACCTCTATTTGCTTCAGCCATCCTGCAAAAATGAAAGATAGTCATTAGAAATTCAATCTTAGAAAATAAACAACCTTGGGATGGCAAGAATATGAAGTTCACTTCGAAAAAGAAGTGCCTGCAACATCAAAATTTCTAACTTCAAACCTCAATCCTTTCAGCAGCCTGACTTCAATGTTTAATACTTTCAGCAATATTCTCTAACACTTAGAAAAATTTCGCCCCGAGCTAGCTCACCCCAGTAACTTCTCTTCACACTTTAATTGTTTGCACTTGCAATTGTGAGGAGAAATGAAAATTTTGCTAGCTTTTATAACTGAGTCTTCAACTTCTAGAAGAAAGCTTATTTTAGCAGACTCATTAATTTCTGCAGGAATTTGATTTTTCCCTCCACTAGCAATTTGCAACACTTATTATTTTGAAGCTTGGAATATTTGACTTTTAGAATTTTGAAAAATTTCATTTTCACTAGCATAGGCATGCTTAACTTCATTAGCATTTTGAAATCATCCTCTAGAAAATATTAAATCATGCCTCTAGAAAATTTACCCCCAAAATGACTTGAGGCATTTATTTTATTATTTCATCTTTACTCTGGCTCGGAAAAATTATTCCCCTTAAGAAATTTCATCAAAATCACTTAGGCATTCTTCAATTTGTAAGTCAAGGCATTTCACTTTTAGAATATTTCTCCCTTTGCCTTAGAAAATTTTATTTTGTCTAGGAAATTTCATCAACCAAGCGCCCACTTAAAATCTCCACTTTAAAATCTCCAGTAAGGTGTGGAGAATTTCAAAATTATTCCCCTCAAAAAATATCCAAGACCTAGAAAATTTTTCCTTTAGAAAATATTTTTTTAGCTACATTATTCATGTGTATATATGTGAAGGGGTACATTTAATTTTTTCTACCCTTGAAATATATTTATCACTAAGGTTCACTTTTACCACATTTTCTCACTTCAAGGGCGCACTTGAGGGGGTAACTTCCATTTGCAACGCCTTTGTAATATTCCTCACCAACTTCTTCATGATGGCGCATTTGAGGGGTGGTGGAGGAATTTCTTGACTTAAACTTTTTTTTTTCATTCACCTTGATAACTTGGGCGCATATAGGGAAGGGTAATGCCATTTTAAATGCCTTAGACAAAAATTCATGCCACCTACTTGACTTGGGCACCTCTGGCACTATGTGCTTCCATTCTTAATGCCTTAGGAAATTTTCAAGTCATCTCCATGGGCTGGGCACATATGAGGGGGGTAACTTCCATTTTTCATGCCTTAGAGAGTTTTCAAGCTACCTCCACAACTTGGGCACCTTTAGGGGGCAGTGCTTCCAGTTTGCAACACTTAGAAAATTTCCTTGCTTCATTCCTTGCTGGCGCATTTGGAGGGTGGTGGAGGAATTTCTATATGCCTTAGAAAAAAAAAAAAAATTCCTCCAAACCTCTTCAACATGGGCGCATATAGGGGGGTGTCAGGGAATTCTCTACACCTTAGCACTTTTCTTCATCTCCATGTCATGTTGGGCGCATTTGCTAGGTGCTCTTGCCAGTTTTCAAACACTTAAACAAATTTCAATCCCCCTTCACAAGATGGCGCATTTAGGGGGGTGTCAGGCAACTTCTCATTACTTGCGCGTTTTTCTTCATCACCCTCCAAGTTGGGCGCATTTCATGGGGTGTCCTGCCAATTTTCACTTGCCTTAGTCAATTTCTTGCACCTCCTCTCCATGCTGGGTGTATTTGAGGGTGTGTCAAGGAATTTTTATGCCTCAGAAAGTTTTCAGGCCTCCATGATGCCTGGAGTGCATATGACAAGTGACACTTCCATTTTTTTAATGACTTTGCACCTGTCTGAACACTTAGCCAATTTTGCAAATAATTCGCCCTAGCCTTCTATTTTTAGTAAACCCTTGATTTTCATATTTTTGTATCTCCTCTTGATTTGAAATTCGTGCCACATGACCTTCATGGGTTAACTGACTTGTTCACACTAGTGCTTCGTGCTGACCTACTATTTATAGATCAGTTCTGGAGGTGACTTACTATAAATAGTAAGTACTCAAATTGCGCTCAAATTTCACCAGTGGACTCCTTGAAAGATGTTGATCGTGATGGGATACATCAGTTTTAGAGATTCTGGCGTTTTACCCCTCATTTTGAGTCCTGAAGTTGGAAACCCTAATCTGACTTGCATGTGTCTCAAATGACCTCCGTTTGACTCCATTTCCGCTACATGTTGTTCTGCTCGTGAAGCTGAAGTGTTGGCGAGCTACTGGAGTGAACCTGCTAAACATAGTAAATCCCTGAAAAAGTGACCAACCACCTACCAAACATGTTTGCATGTCATATTGCCTGAGAGATCTCAAAAAAACCAGAAAATTGGTCTGCATGTGAGCACTGGCTAAAAATAGTAAGTTCTTGAAAAATGATCAACTTGTCTTGCATGTCACATCGTTGTGAAGCTCTCGAAAAACCCATAAAGAATATCCTAACATGCATTGAAAAATCCTACATGCAAACCCTAAAAATGGCTCCCGGAGTTAGAATTGCTGAAAGTCATAATCTCAACTTGCATGTTGTACCATTGTAGAGGTCTTGAAAAACCCAGAAAAATTCTCTAGACATGCATTGAAAAATTACACATGCAAACCCTAAAATTGGCTCCTGGAGCCAGAATGGCTGGAAGTTATAATCTCGGCTTGCATGTTATATCATCGTGAAGGTCTCGAAAAACCCAGAAAGATTCTCCAGACATGCATTGAAAAAGCACACATGCAAACCCTAAAAATGGTTACGAAGCCAGAACTGCCAAAAATAGCAAGTTGTCAGAATTTAGTTAAAATTTGATGGGAACCTGCCTGAAGCCCTCTAACTGCAATGCCAAGCTCAGATTTCAATTCGCTCACTTAAATTAACCTCAAACTGGCCTGAAGATTCAAAACCCTAATTTACAAACTTAGCCAAAATTTCCATTCAAACAGGCACATCCCCGGAAAGACAGACAGAACTGAGAGAGACAGTAGGAAAACCAACCATAACCAAAGCCAAAAGACCCAAATGAAGCAAAAATTAGGGGGTCCCCATTTTGAATGGGGTGATGTGTGAAAAGGCCACAACAGGAATCAATTAGAAATCTAGCAACAGATTGGAAATGAAATAAACTATGGGAGATTTATTTGATTAAGTGTTATTGTCAAGAATATATTTGGGGAAGTATGTTTAATATGTATATATATACACGATCATTGCAATGATGATGCTTGCAGCAATTATTGAGCCTTATAAGTAATTACAATCTTAATATAAAAATGGATAGATTAATATTTATGATCAATCAAATGTAGGATTGAAGGAAGGCGACTAAGGAATTAAGAATCATGGCAAGACACAACAGTTCAGGTGATGTACTCACTTAGCAATGATATTTAGCATATTTTGAATATAAGAACTAGATATTGCTAATTTGATTATTGATATAATGACTTCCTTTAATCTTATCATAATGAGAATTATCATAGGAAATGATGAACTTAAAGAACCATTGGTAAATGAAAATATATTTGATTATAGGCATGAAATAAATCTTGGATGAATGCAAATATATCTGATTGTGTAAAGATTGTCTGCTACGTGCTTGAAAACCTATTAGGATGGGCGAAACATGGGTGAAGTGGATTGCCTAAATCCCCCACTTTCAGCCACTTAGGCCCTAGACAAGGGATAGGGCTTTGCAGCCCCTTAGGCCCTTGACTAGGGATTGGGTTATAGAAAGATGGGGATACCACCTAGGTCTCTGCCTCTTAGGCCCAAGATACGGGATTGGGCAAGAGGTGGTAGGCCTTAGGCCACTTGGACTCTATGGTTCCTCTCCCCTGATAGGACGAGTGTCTTCCGAGGTGTTGCCATGAGCAAAGTATGCAAGTACTAAGCCCCTAGGCAAGAAGGATTGTGATGGACAACCTCTTGAGCTTTGCATAAGGGCTTCAGGGCGGATCCACCTATGGCACTCCTCTTATGTCTTCATTATTGCCTTATGACTATGAATATATTTTGGATATCTAGATATTATTGCTAACAGATATATGTGTATATAGAAATGTTATTAAATTGGTGAATGCAGATTTCAATCTAGGATTATTTCATTAGAGAAACACATTCCTTTTAGAAAGAAGAAACCCTTAACGTAATCAACAATCGAATTCTAGGGAAAACAAGCGAATTCAAGAGCAAGGCTAGGTAAGGGACATTACAAGATTCCATAAGTAGGCATAGTTACAAGTGGAGAATTCCATAAGAAGGCACAATTATAGGTGTAGGATTCCACAAAGGATAAAAAAGAAAAAGAGTAAGGATGTGCAAGTATAAGAATGCAGATGTAGCTGGAAGATTCAATAAATCATGCATAAGCCCAATAATTACATGAATATTTCTCATATAGGGAAAAAAATGAAAACAAAAAAAAATTGCAAGAATAATGTCTCACATTGTAAGCAATATGATGGCTACATATGATGCCTAAGTAAACATTATCACCAACATCCCACATTATACTTACTACTTACGAAAAAAGACAAACATTAAGATTCACAATTTGTGGAAAGTGTTCTTGCAGAGTTATGCATCCCTATGACAGCTTCTCTAATCCTTAGCACGTCTCAAACTTGACAACTTTGACTTTGACAAGGCCTTGTAAAGATGTTAGTAACTTGGTCTCTTTTCCTACAATTTTTAGAGTGAATAGTTCAACCATGAATCATTTGCAAATGTAATGATGACAACTCACAAGAAGAGGTAGGTGACATAGGTTAGATTCATATTTGCATAATCAAATGTTTCACTTTTAAAGGTGGCTGCTCGCTCCATTTCATCGTTTCCATCCCAAGTTGAAATATTCCGAGCCAAATTTTTTTCCATTTTTACAATTAACAAATTACAAGCAGTGCACCCGTTAAGGTTAGATGAGAAAACCAAAACGTGCAGGAAACAACTCTAACCAGAATGGCGCCGATGATGGCGAGCATTGGTCAGAGGATCTAAATGGAAACTGCTTGAACTGTAACTCTAACCAGAATGGCACCGCTGAGGGTGAGCATTGGTCAGAGGGTCTTCTATTCTACTTGCAGAAAGGAACTCAACCTCAAGTATGTGCTACCCAATCCAATGCGGAGTGAGGGGCGACCATATGACAGAGTGATTACAAAATCTACTGCTTGAAAGAAAATGCTGAATACAAAATCTACTGCTTGAAGGAAATTACTGAAAGCTGAAACTCTCAACACCCAGGATGTGCTTTCTAACCCAGAATGGGGCAGTAGCGACCATAGGGCGGAGACTTAACTATTACAATAACTTCGAAGGAAATAAAGCACTACATCATAGATTTTGGAAAGCTCAATAAATACTGCCAGTACTACTGTCAGTTTACAGAATGAAGAGCATATGCTTGTCAAGAGATTAGAACTAGAAATAATCACCAATTACAATGCAATAATCATTCCCTTGATTTGATTCAAGAGGCCACATCAACTTCCCACAATGAGTCGGAAATATTAATTCTGTTTTCTGTTCTTTTTACAAATCTGTATTATGCTCATAAAAACAGCAGCTTAAGAAAACCTTCAAATGCTCACAACTCCCTATCCACTCGCTCAAATGACCTGATTCTTAAACCACAAGACTCCCAACAAAATGGCGCTCAAGATGATATGAAGAAACAGACTCTAAACACTCCAAATAATTAAATGCACAATTCCCAATGCATGAGAAAGTACGGCCCCAGCTGAAGAATTCGATTTGACTTTAAAAATTAAATACACAACAATAAAATCTAAGATTGGAGACAAATATTCGCCCTTCCTTGACACTACTATCAATGCAATACCCAGAACTAACTCTTTTGTATTTTTTGAGTTATGAATATAAACGTGGATCTGCTGTAGCTAATCTGCACTTTTAGAAATACCTCTAATATGCTGAAATCAGATCTAACTAATTACAATGATGATTACAATGCACAAAAACAAAGGCAAACTTACAAATGATTGAATCACTCATAAGCATGCTAAAATCTCCACTAGATGCTATCTTTCAAGCATGAAGTCGAGCCCAGACTAGGAGGCATTCATTCCTCGAAGAATTCCCGCAACCATTTCGGCAGCATAACATTAGCATAGTCCAAAGATGAAGAATGATGCACTAAGACTCCTCTTTATAATCCTTCCGTTGACTTCGCAAAACCCTAAAATCTGTTTTTAGGTCAAAACCCATCCTCCTCAATGATGGGCGTACTTTTGCCTTCAAGCTTTTGATTTGATATTTTTAATAAATATCATACTTTAATTAATGCGCTCAACAAGCTTGCTCAGACTTTAGAATAATTAAAATATTCATTAATGAGGCGCCACCCTCAAATGACCACCTTTTTAAAACAACCTTAAGTCATTAACTCTAAGCCAAGGGTCAACGTTAAAATATAATAATTAAAACGTGACTTTTTAATTTAAATGACTTAACTTATTTCTCCGAAAGTGCCCTGAAGCCGATACTGATGAAGTCAACTGATCAATCTGAAGCCGAAAGTCAACCAACCTGAGCTCATCTGGAAAGCTGCCAAAAATAGAATTTACTAAAAATAGTAAATTCCAAAAAGTGCTCCGAATGCCGAGATGATCATACCACTGCGAAGCCTTCTGAAAACCCAGAAGGAATCCGCCATTGAATCCACCATCTCTGAGCAATGACCTCCTCAAAATTAGGAAACCCTAATTTTAACTTCCGACTAGCCTTCGGGTTCCCAAAGAAAGGCTAACGGTCACTAGAAATGTCAGGCTTGAGAAGGGGACATTACACAAGTAGTCAACATAAACCAGTCAATTCACATGAGTCTTAAGTCAACGTAATTGGCCATTCAGTAGAGTTTATAGCTTTCCTTTTGCCTATCATTGCAAAGGTAACTCTTGTGAGTGCTAAGACCTTGGTTCTTTTATTTCTACTATAGCAAAAATTCCACCTCAACATGCTTGGTTTGTGCACGAAAAACAAGATTCATAGTGAATTGGATAACACAATGATTATTACATCTTAAGATTGTAAGCTGCATAAACCCAACTCTTCAAGAAGTTTTCAAATCCAAACTGCATCTTTCTTGCAATGGGAACACCTTTGTATTCAACCTCAATAGTCAAGAGGGAGATGGATATTTGGTTTTTTAAGTAATCACTCAAGAACCAAGGCAATAGACAAATCTGGAAATGGAATTCCTATCATCCACATCACCTATTCAAGCAAAGGATCACCACTTTTCTCTATTATTAATGCCACGGTACCCATAGCATAACTCAAAATATTAAAATATTAGTCTAGATATTTGGGCGGAGGGTGAGTACAGAGCTCTCTGGAAGTTGAATGGTCATCTTCCATTTTTGCTTCCTGGAGCTTCTGTGTTTGCTTGAGGGTTCTTAGATTGGTATTCTTCAACACGCTTGGATCTCTTTGTCCTCTTTGTTTCTCTTTTTATGCTTGATGTTGATCTAATTGATGATTTTTTTATATTTTTGGTCTTGGCTACACTTGATTTTCTTTGCTGATTGAGTCTTACCTAGGGTGTATGTTTGACAGATCTTTAAGACTAGATTTATTTGAATTTTTTAATCTATTTTTAAAGATTGTAATATTGTGTAATCCTTTTCCCTACCTTCCCAAGTGTAGAGCATGTTTCTCGAAACTTGCAGTGCAAGGTGGCTGACAGTGTTATGTAATATTGTGGGGTTTAAAGGGCATTCATTGCCATATTAATCACTATCGTTCCTCTGTATTCTCTCATGTGCCAATTGGCAAATGGAAGATGCTAGTAATAATGATTAGAATGTGGGAGATAAAGATGGTATATGTGATCTGTCGAAGCTAAAACATAGCGATAATCCTAGGTTGTGTGAAGAGCAGTTGAAACATTCCTACAAAGAGGTGTTAAACATAGACTTTCCTAGCAAAGTAATTCCTTCTACTGCAACTTTCGTGGAGGCCAAAGGAGGATCACTAGGGCCTGGGACAACTAGAATGAGAGCACGAGGCCTCGTTAGTGGAGGAGAATGCGGAAATGTAAAAGATGGTAAGAACCCTTCTCCCCCTTGGGTCCTTTCTGTCTCACCTAATGTTGACATCATAAATGATCTCAAATTTGAAGAAAATAGGTATAAAAACATTGCTATATTATTTGTTTGTTTAGACTCAAATTTGCTACCTACGAGAAAATTCTTTGATGATTAGATTGCTAACGTTTGGGGAAAGAAAATGGGAATACATGTTTCCTTATGTTGGATGCTCCAAAAGGGCTTGTTTGTAGTATTTTTCAAAGGCCACGGGATGCAAGAAAAGGTGCTGAAGAAAGAATTCTGGAACATGGGAAACTCCATGTTTAGGGCTGTTCTCTGGTCGCCAGATGAGAACTTTGAGGAAGTAGTTGCCAAATCTTCCCCACATTGGCTAGAAATTAAAATGTACCCCCTCAATTTTGGAAATTTATTCCACAAATTCTCAATCCATTGGGAAATGTTCTGCAAATTGAGGAGTCTAGGGTTACTCTCCCTCATTTGAATACTAGAGTCTTAACTTCAACTACCTCTAATGTGGAAAACCCAGATGTTATAACAGTGCAATTAGAAAAGAAAATTGCCTCATGTGAAATAGAATTACTAGGCAACTTGAATGCCTACTTCTTCTGTAGAAAGAATGCCTACTTGGTCATGTTAGAAAGGACTGCCTGAAGACAAAAATTAGGCTAGAAGGATCCTTTCAACCTAACCTAGAAGATAAGGGTGATAATAATATGCAAAACAGTGAACACAAGGAGGATACTACAAAAAAAATGGTAGAAAATCCAATGATAATTGACGGAAGTGAAGATGGAAATAACAATAACGAATCGTCAAAGGATAATGGTGATAAAAGGGAAAAGGTTTCTCTAACCAACCCATTATTTGATGGAGATATTGTGGTGATCAAAGCCAAAAACCCATCTGTTCCAAAAAATAAACCGATTAAGCCTAGAATGGAGGGTAAAAATATGCATTCCTAGTCTCAAAAATGCCCAACAATTGGCCCTTGAAACCATAAAGAAAAGGGCAGAGGATATCCACCGAAAGAACAATTCCCCCATACATGACCAAATGATTGTAGAGATTGACCAAGTCAGACATTCTAACCCCAAATTGGACGAGGGACAATTTGGTAAGGAGCTTGCAATTACTTGTTACAATCCCTTGTTCTAGGGTTCTAATGGGGATCTTATTGGATTTACCTAGGTGGTGAGGAAAAATAAAGAGGAAACAATATGAAAGATCTTGGAACCTGGATTCTAGTAATGGAAAGAAGAATGTAAAAAAAAGGGAAAGAAGATAAAATCCCTAAATGTTTTGACAAACTTTAGATAAACCAAAAAAACTCTTCTTCCCCCAATAATAAATGCAATTAAAAATTTGTAGTTGGAATGTAAGAGGGCTGGAATTAGCGGATAGAAAATATGTAGTTTGTCCTTATTGTAAGGACAAATCTCAGTTAGATACCCTTTGTCTGCAGAAAATCAAAGTGGTGGGGTTTTAGTTGGATTGTGTATTAAATTTTGTGTGGAAATCCTCGAGGGTATTTGCAACTAAACATGAGAAAGGTAAAGGTGGGAGTGTTATATTAATAAAGCCCAAATGGACAATTTTTGTCTCACAATGGGGAGAATCGCCATGTAATAGACTTGTTTGGGTTAGGATGGAAGTAGAAACAAAGGTTTTTTGAATCTATTCATTATATGCATCTAACGACTATAGAGAAAGGTGTAAACTATGGAATTGGATGGTGGAGAATCTTCCAAAAATCCCATGGATTGTAATGGGGGATTTCAATATGATTGAGTATAAGGAAGACAAATAGGGGGGAAAAGATGGGTTGTGGAAAGGTAACGAGTTGTTTTTTTGGTCAAGAATGAAGAGGACACTAACTTTGATAGATCAACTAGAGTCGAAAAAAGACTCTTGCAAGTATATTTGGTATGCTTGGTGTACTAATCAGTCACAAGATGAGAATATACTGCAGATTGGATAGATTTTATGGGAATAGGAACTTTTTCTCCTTCAAACAAGATACTAAGGGTCAATTGGTCATTGTGTATCCATCTTCAATGTCAGATCACTCCCCTATTGAAACATGTGTAGTGGCAGGGGAGTCTGCTTTAGATGTTATAAAACCTCGTGCTTCTTATTTTAAATTGAATGCATCACTTCTTAATGATAAGGACTGTTTATGTGCTCTGAAAACTGCCACCTTTTTGTCTAAAAATCTGAATAAGTCACTGTCATCTATAAATAAATGGGATGCCTATGGGGAACTATGGAGCAAGCTTTTCAACAAAGTGGGAAAAAAGAAAGCCATAGATATAAGGAGGATTGAATTCCAAGTCCAAGAGAAACTACTATGTCTGGAAAATCAAACTCAGAGTAAGGAAAATGATTTAACAGTGGAATCTAAAGATTCTAAACTGATCAAAACTAAATCATTGTTAAGGAAAATACAAAAATTATAGGTTCCTAGGGGAAAGGATTCAGGCCAAGATGAATTGGTTGGAGGGAGATAGGGGCTCCCAAGTATTTTTTCAACCTAATAAGGTATAGACAAAAGAGAGAAAATTGGCCCAATTGAGGTCGATGGTACTTCCTCAAATGACAGCACTTTTATGAAAGAAGCTTTTCACTCCTTTTTTCTAAAGCTTTTCTCTTCGGAGGAGGATTCTAGGGCTAAAGAAACAAGATTGTTTTGTAAAAAATCTATTCCAAAAAAGATTGGAATGGATGATGCCCAAGCTCTTGATAGGAATATCTCTATTGAAGAAATTGCACAGGCAATCCGCTCTCTTGGTCTAGATAGACTCTCAGCTGAATTCTATAAAGCTAATATCAATTGGATTGGAACAAAACTATTGGAGGTATACACTAAGGCTTTCCAAAGTAATTCTTTGGGAGGGAACATAAACAAAGGTATAATTAGGCTAATTCCAAAGGAGGGAGATAAAACTCTAATAAAAAATTGGAGGCCTATTACTTTATTGAATGTTTCTTACAAGATTCTAGCAAAAACCCTAGCTGCCAGAATACCAGGAATATTGAAGAAGGTGGTTTCAATTACCCAGACCGAATTCATCAAGGCAGATATATATTGGAAAATCTTATTACTAGTTGGGAGGGCATGCACTGAGCTAAATTTAATAACCAAAATGTGGCAATGATTCTTTTGGATTTTGAAAAATCCTATGATATGATTGAATGGTCATTTGTTATTGACATTCTAGAGGCTTTTGGTTTCCACCCAAAATTTTGTAAATGGATCAAAATATTGTTCAAGGAGTCTTCTACTCAAATTGATGTTAGCGGTGAACTCATTGAACCTATTACACTACAGAGATCCATAAGACAAGGATTTCCTATTGCGCCAACATTGTTTGTAATAGCGGTTGATGCTCTACATTATGTACTGAGAAACTCTTTGGTCTCCACTCATGTATATGGTATTCGATTACCTAATGAAGCACAATTGTTAAATGTACAGCTTGGAGATGATACTACCTTATTTGTTGAAATGTTTGAAAGTAATTTTGATAATATTGTGAAGAGACTAGACATATTTTGTGCAACTTATGGGCCTAGAATCTCGACTAACAAGTCAACTATCCTAAGCTGGGATCAAAATCCACCAAATTGGTTTGTGGGGAAAAGGTGGCAATGGGCCAATCCTAGTGTTGATGTGCTTTTCGTGACCGCACCAACGCAGAATAAAGTCGCCAATGGCTACCCTATTCTCTCTTGATCAAAGTGTTCCGCATGCTAAGATTGCAAGAAAGTTCATGCATTCAACTCCAAGGTTCTTTTAGTGCGAATAGGCTCAGTTGGCTCGATGTGATTTGCTGGTATTTCAAGGGGACTTACGGAATTGTTCGGCAATGGAGAAAGGAATTCAAATGCTCGAAAGATTTGTCTATGAAGTGCGGGTTTCCTATTCTAACCAGAAAGTACTGAATTGAAATGGGGTAGGGTTTAGAGAGTCTAAATCTATTCTAAGTGCGGGATATGGAGCTCAACTTCAGCAAACTTCAACCAAACTTCGCTTTGCCTCGCATCGGACAGCTTCCACGGAGTCGGTGCAATCTTCAAGGGAGATGACTAAAGATGTTCAAACCACCACTTGACATAAAGATACCATCACAACGACGCATACCATTATTCAAACTGTGATTGAAGTTAAGTACATGATATTCCAGTTGACCACACAAGGCGCATTCACCATCAGCAAATACACTAGTGGTATGGATAGACGAAGTTGCTTAGATCAAACACCACATTCCACAGTTAACATCTACTTGCATGGAATGAAAACTATACTACTTAGAACTATTTTATGCTACCATTTGAATCGGAAGGACGAAGAAACCTTGCTAGCTACTCACAACAAAGACGAAATTCACCATCAATGAAAAACTCTTTTATTGAGAGAGTGTTCACAACAATTTCTTACAAAGTTTTCAAAGGGAAAACTTTCCCTCTTCTTCAAACTACACTATCAATCTATACTAAGTTACTCCTAAGCTATCACCTAGTTGTCTCTCTACTCCGACTTCTACTCTAATGAGTTACAAATGAGGGGGACTCCCCCTTTTATAGTTGGCCAAGTCCAACGACGGCTCAGATTACAATCGGCTGGATGGCCAGGATCGTGCCACCTCAGCCCTAAACAAAATTTGCCCTAAAAACCGCCACAAAGAAGAGTGGGGTAATAAATGAGGCATTAATGTCCACCATCCTTCTAGAAGATTCCCGTTTGTAGATGCGTTCACACTGTTCTCGATCTTCTTCTTGACTTTTGTTCTTCAACTTCCTTGTCACTTGAGCTAACACTTAGCCATTTTCTTGCAACTTTCTTCCTTCATGTGAAACTCGTAACTTTATCTTCCTCTGAAGGTTGTAATATCATCGTGCTTCACCACTTCAAGTCATCGTGCTCTGGCCTCGACATTCCTCTTGCAAAACAAGCGAGGAGAAGAGTATTAGAATACTTCATAATATAATCTTAACTTACTTACCTGATTTTCACGTTTTGATCTTCAAGGGCTCATCGTTTATCCTCCAGCACAACTTTGCTTTCTTCATGATTCTTCATGCCTTAGCCAAATTTTCCAACCCATCTTGCACTCTGCCTGGCGTACTTCACTTTGACATTTCATCCAACTCAGACTCGAGAAGAAATCCTTTCATCAAGAATTTGATCAAAAATTATCTAGGCGATCATTTTCAAATTCATCCGCTGAGGCATTTTATCTTCAACAACATTGTTTATTTCTTGCCTTAGAAAAAATTTTAAACTTCTCTTAAGAAATTCATCAACCTGGTGCCCATTAAAAATCTTTACCTCGGAATCCTTGGCAAGCTGTAGAAGACCTTCAAATCCATTCCTCATCGATAATCTTTGATACCCAGAAGAAGAAAAAAAATTCAGAATGCGTCGAACTCATGGGTGCACAACGAACGGGTTCATTTAATTTTCTTGAATTTTGCACCTTTGGAAAAAATAATTTTTTCAATAAGTTTATTCAAGCTCCTCATCCCTGTGAACATTTCTTGTTGCTCTGACCCGAAAAAAAAAAAATTGTCCATCCTGCCATGCCAGCATCCTCTGACTTCATCACCGGCAATTTATCCGTGCTTCGGGAAAATTTTATCTCCTTCACGTCTAGGCATATTTTCTTAAGGAAGAAAATATTTTGCGTCTTAGATAAAATTTTAAATTATTTTTAAAAATTTTGCCTTAGGAATTTTATTCGACTTCATTCAATTTGCCGTGGTGAGAAAATTTCATTAACTTCACTTAGGAAATTTCCTGAAAGCACATATCATGGAGAATATTTTATTCACCACCTAATGTCTTGGGCGCATTTGATACTTCATGAGGGATATATTTTTAAATTTCCACGCCCAACATATTTAACTCTCCTTCATTCATATTTTTCCACTCAACATTCACTCTTTACTTGGCACCTTTAGCATGTGTAGGAGGAATAATCTTTACCACGCCCAACATGTGACCCACGAGCTCCTTCGTTTTGTCTTCAAATGCCCTCATTTAGGCGCATTTCACACTAGGAAGAGGATAAAATTTCAAACGCCACCCCTGTGTCTTGGGCGCATTTTGCCCATGATGAAGGATGAGACTTATTCAAACGCTTTTGACCTTTTGACCCTAGCTTGGGTGCATTTTATACTTGCTAAAAAAGAACTTGTCCTTTTCTTGCTGAAGTGAGGGCGCATTTTTCACTTGCTAAAGGATAAACACCTTTTATCTTTGACCCCCTTTTGATTCCCTTCCAGCATGGGCGCGCATTCTTCTTCCAACCTTTTTGGACGCATACATGCTGAGATGGGCCCACTCCAAGGCGTTGGAAGCTCCTTTTGTCTTCATTTGGCGCATTCAAAAGGTCTCAATGCCACTTGTATATTTCTTCATGCACACTCCTTGTCTTTGCTTTGACTCTTCCTCCTTGCATGGGCGCAAATCAATGGGGTTGCTTTCATTTGAAATGACTTAGAATATTTTTTTATCTCCCCACAAGTCAAAGGCGCAGTCAAAGGGGGTTGTGCTTTGAATTTGAAAAACTTGGAATACCCTCCAACTTCCTCTCATTTCAAGGCGCATTTTGCTATGCCTCCTTTCAATTTAAGGCACTTAGAATATCTCAACTTGGTGGGCGCACATGGGAGCCTCCACTTCCATTTTTTAGACTTAGAATTTTTTCCTGGTTGACATTTCCATGAGGGGCGCATTTGGAGGTGTGAGGTTTGAATTTGCAGCACTTGGAATATTTTTAGCTCACCATCATAAGCATAGGCGCATATTGGAGGGTCACCTTCCATTTTTTTGATTTTCATGATTTAGTCAACTTTCAAGTGAGCTCCAAGCCTAGGCGCATATGAGGGCAAGAGCTTTAAATTTTGAACCCTTTAGAACACTTTCAGGTTATCTACTTCAGCTTGGTGGGTGCATTTCAAAGGGTCAGCTTTCAATTTTATTTTTTTTCAACTCTAAGCTCAAGGGCGCAAATAGCATGGGGAGCTTTTAGTTTTTCATACTTAGAAATTTTTCCAAAGTCAAGAAGAGGGGGCGCATTTTGGCCATAGAGCCTCCAGTTTTAATGCCTTAGAAGTTTTTCCTTTTGCCATCTCCACCTTGGGCGCATTTGGACCCATGGACTTCCATTTTCGTTACCTTAGAAAATTTTAAGCCTCCTCCTGTTTCTCAAGGCGCATTTGAGCTAGGCTACTTCAAATTTCAATTACTTAGAAAAATTTTACCTTCACTTTCTCTTCAAGGAGGGGCGCATTTGACCCATGAAGCTTTTACTTTTCACGCCTTAGAACCTTTTCAACCTCTTTCACTCCAAGGGCGCATTTCACCCATGAAGTATCAAATTTTCATGACTTAGAAATTTTTAGGGTCAACTCATCACCTAAGGCGCATTTGAGGCCTTCTACTTCCAATTTAGCAGACTTAGTCAAATTTCCATCACCTCCTCCTCCTCAAGGCGCATTTTGACCCCAGAGCTTCCAATTTTCATACTTGGGAGAATTTTTTATAAGCTCTCCTCCCTCAAGGGCGCATTTTTCCATAGGAGCTCCCAATTTGTAGCACTTAGGATATTTTCAACCAGCCTTCGGCTTTTAAAGGCATTTTTCACTAGCTGGACTTGAAAATTTATCAATTTCAGTGAATTTTATGCCATTTGTCAAATTTAGAGTGACTTGATCGTGCTTGCCCTAATTTGCTATTTTTAGAAAGTTCTTCAAATTTCGTGCTTTGAATTGACTTCTGACCCTTGAAAGGCCTAATTTCGCCTTGTTCCAACTTCGGGGTGTGATTGTGCTGTCGGGGCATGATGTCTGTTTACACCTGCTATTTTTAGCAACCTGCTAAAAATAGAAATTACTCAGAAAGTCTCCAAATTTCATGTGTTGAATGCCTGAAGCATGGTGATCGTAACTGGTTGTTGTTTTTGCTTGACAGTCCTGTTCTGCCCTTGATCTTAGGAAACCCTAATTTCTCTGTCTTCACATGCTAAAAATAGCAATTATCTGATTTCTCATTCTTTGCAACTCTGTTTGTCTCAAAATTCGCGCCAAGGATTCCTCATCACATGTTTGACTCGTACCTGCTGAGATTTGATGTCGGCCTGCTATTTATAGCCGCTTCTAAAGTGACTTACTATTTATAGTAAGTGCTTGTTTCTGAGACTTCCTTAGCTCCGTTTGACTTGAAATTTGGTCAGCGTGCTCCTTGTTGGTGAATTTGCCTGTTTGTGCTGGCGCCCGAGATCAACTTTCTATTTATAGCCTGCGCCGAGAATACCTTACTAAAAATAGTAAGTGCTCCGATTGTCTTCAAATTTTGCCAGCAGACTCCCTGAAAGATGCTGATCGTTGTGGATACTTCAGTTTTGAGCACCTTGTTGTCTGATTCCTCATTTTCAACCCTTAAGCTCGAAACCCTAATTTTCTGCATGTTCCTCAGATGAGCTCTGTTTGACCTTGTTTCAATTGCGTGATGATCAGTTTGCAGTTCTGAAGTGCTGAACAGCGGCCTACGTGGTACCTGCTAAGAATAGAAAGTGGCTAAAAAGTGACCGTCCGGCTGCTGGATGATTTTGCATGTCATACTGCCCGAAAAAATCTTGAAAAACCCAGAAAAATCTCCAACATGCAAGCACTGGCTAAAAATAGTAAGTTTCTGAAAAGTGATCGGTTCCGCTTGCATGTTACACTGTTGCGAAGCTCTTGGAAAACCCAGAAAGAATGTGCCGACATGCGCCGAAAAAGCCTGCATGCAAACCCTAATATCGGCCTTCAAGGGCTGAATGTTGAAAGTTGTTATCCTCCTTTGCATGTCATATCACTGCGAAGGTCTCGAAAAACCCACAAAGAATATCCGGACATGCATCAGAAAATGTAACATGTAGACCCTGGAATCTGCTCTAGAACCTGGACTGCTAAAAATAGCAAGTCGTCCGTTTTTTGCTCAAATTTGGCCAGTGATGAGTTCAAAGTGCTCTGGACGCAGTGTGATTGTCGGAATCTCAAAAATGTGAAGGAATACCTGGCGTGGTTTTGAGACCGCACCAACAGAATAAAGTCTCCCAACGGACGCTCTATCCTCTCTTGAACAAAGTATTGACATGCTAAGATTGCAGTAAGATCATGCTTTCAACTCCAAGGTTCCTTGAGTGTAATAGGCTGGCTCGATGTGATATTGCTGGTATGTCAAGGGGACTTACACAATTGTTCGACGGCTAACAACAAACAGTAGACTAAGGGCTTTCGTGTGATTCAAATGATTTGGCAAGTGAGCACGGGATTCCTAATACTAATCGGAAATGTGCGGAATTTAAAAGGGTGTAAGGCCTAAGAAACTTATATTCTATTCTAAATGCAAGATATGTGGAGCTTCGTTTCAATAGACTTCAACCGGATTTCACCTAGCCTCCGTCGGACAGCCTCAGCAAAATCGGTGCAATCTTCAAGGGAAATGGCAAAAGATGTTCAAGTTATGACTTAACATACATACACCATCAGAACAATGCATATAAGTATGTAAACCACAACCGAAGTTAAACTCAATATAATGTCCAGTTGACCACGCAAGGCGAACTCATCATCAACAAGCCGCTAGTGGTATGGAATAAAGCGAAGCTATCTCAATGAAACACCACACACCAAAGTAAACTACTTGCATGAATTTAAGCTACTTGGATACGAAAGGAAGAAGAAACCTTGCTAGCATTTCATGACAAGACGAATTCCATCATCAATGAAAAGATCTATTATCATAAAATGTGTTACACAACAATCTCCTCAAAAGTTTTCAAAGGGAAAACTTTCTTTCTTCTCCAAATATGCAAAATGCTCTACAATACTACACTATCTAGCTCTAATGCTCTCTCAATGTCTACTATTCTACTCTATTCTAATGAATTACAAATGAGGGGGACTCCCCCTTTATATAGCTAGCCAAGTCCCAAAAGACGGCTAGGGTTACAATCAATAGAGTGGCCAGAATCGTGCCACCTCAGCCCTAAATAATATTGCCCTAAAAACCGCCACAGAGGAGAGTGGGGTAATAAATGCGCCATAATGTCCACCATCATCCTTCTAGAAGATTCCATTTGTAGACGCGTTCACACTGTTCTCGATCTTCTCTCTTGGCGTTATCCTTTGATTTCTTCCACTTGAGGGTCTTCATCTTCGTCACTTTGAGCCTTGAAAATGTTTCTTCAACACTTAGCCATTTTCTTGCAAACTTTCCTCCTTCGAGATTGAAACTTGTAACTTTATCTTCCTTCGAAGGTTGTGATATCACCGGGGATCACTTAAATCATCAACGCTTGGCCTCGACGTTCCCCCTGCAAAACAAGCAAGGAGAGGGGTATTATAATACTTCACAATATAAACTCAACTTACTTACCTGATCCTCATGCTCCAACTTTCAAGCGTTCATCGCCAACTTTGCGTTCAAGTTCATGCCTCTACAAGATGCCTTAGCCAAATTTTCAACCCATCTTGTATTCTGCCTGGTGTACTTCACTCTGATATTTCATTTAACTCTGGCTTGAGAAGAAATTCCTTCATCAGGAACTCGATCAGAAATCATCTAGGCGATCACTTTCAAATTCATTTGCCAAGGCGAATTTTTATCTTGAAAACAAATTTTATTCCTTGCCTTAGAAAATTTTCAAATTTTCCCTTAGGAAAATTCATCAACCTGGTGCCCACTTAAAATCTTCATCCCAAAATTCTCGACAAGCTGTGGAAGACCTTAAAATCAACTCCTCATCGATAATCTTCGATACCCAGAAGAAAATTTTCTCCAGAACGCATCGAACCCATGGGTCCCCAACGAACGGGTTCATTTAATTTCCTTGAATTTTGAACCTTAGAAAATATTCTTTCAAATTTATTCTCGTTCTTTGATCCCCTCTGAGAATTTTGCTCTAACTTGGAAAAATTTTAACAATTCTGTATAGCTGGCATTTTCTGACTTCACCCCAGGCGACTCCGTTCACGCTTCAGGAAAATTTTTCTAACACTTCACCACCTCTCCAGACTTAGGCATTTTTCTCCAAGAGAGAAAATATTTTGTGCCTTAGAAATTTTCTTGAATCATCTCGAAAATTTTCCCTTAGAAAATTTTATTCACTCCTCAATCACTCTGCCCGTGGTGGAGAAATTTTTATTTTGCTTCATTCAGAAGAAATTTTACATTCTCGGCACGCCTTGCACATTTTATCTTTACTTGCCACTTGCATTTCACTCCACACTTAGGAAAATATTCCCACGCCTTAGAGAAATTCTGAAATCATTTTAGGCGCCTAGCATACTTAGAAGAATTTTAAAACTACGCCTTAACAATTTATTTCCATCATCTTTCCAACACACATCACTTCACCACGCCTTAGCAAAAAAAAAAAAATTCTTAACATTTTATTACTCTAGGCGCACAACACTTGACATCTTATTCTCAACCTCTTCAAATAGTTTCCACTACACATCACCTTAGGCGTCCAACACTCTTGGAGAAATCACGCCTAGCAAAATTATCTAAGGCCCACCACCTTGGGCGCATTTTGGCCATGAAGGAGGATAACGCCCAAGCTTTTACCACCTTTCACCATGTTTGGGTAACATTTTCGCCTTATTCACCACTTTTATTTACCACTTACACTTCAAACATGGGCGCATTTGAGGCATAGAGGAGGATGAGCGCATTTTGCATGTGCTGGAGGATGAGACTTCTTCCAACGCCTTTGACTCTTTGACCAGCTTCTACACGTTTGTCTTCACATGCAGCTTTTGGGCGCATTTTGCCCATGTAGGAGGATAAAAAAAGTTGACTTTGCTTTGACCCTCTCTCTCCTTTGGGCGCATTTCATACCCCCTGCTGGATGAAACTTATACTTAGAAAATTTTTTTTTTATACTTCTTCATCTTGAGTTGGGCGCATTTGAGCAAGGGAAGAGGATGAACTGTCAAACGCCACCCAACAAATGACTTTTGGACTTCCAGTTTTTGTCCTTACATGGCCCATTTTGGGCGCATTTCAGCATGCATGGAGGACGGATTTTGTTGACCCTTTTGACCTTTTTGGGCGCATTTCCTACTTGATGGAGGATGACACATTTCCAACGCCTAGCTGGTGACTTTTCAGCTTCTATATTTTTTTTTGTCTTTACATGCCTTCTTTGGGCGCATTCAAAGGAGAGAGGAGAATGAAGTTTGTTGACCAGCTTGACCTCGCCCTATTTTGTCTTGACATGCCCTCTTTTGGGCGCATTTCAACATGAGAGGAGGACGAAAAACCTTTGACTTCCCTTGACCCTTTTTATCTTGGGCGCATTTTGCCCCCTGAACAGGACGAAGTTCAACACTTAGAGAAATTTCATGACCTCCAGCTGAGATGGGCGCATTTTCAAGGAAGTGAAGGATGAAGTTCCAGACTTAGCTATTTTTCTCGTCTTCGCCAGCTTCTCATGCCCTGCTATTTATAGTAAGTTTCTTGATTTTGCGTCCCTGAAGCTCGGACTGGCTTGAAATTTTGAACGTAGCATCCTCATAGCTTCCTTGTCCTGTCAACACTGCCATCTTTAGCTGACCTACTATAAATAGCACATTTTGGGAAGTGTTTTGCTATTTATAGTAACCTCTCGTTTCCGGTACTTCCACAGCTCCGATTAGCTTGAAATTTTAATGAGGCGCTCCTCACCACGTGACCTGTTGGCTGACACTGACGCATGCGCTCAATTTACTATTTTTAGCCAGTTTCCAATCTGACTTACTATAAATAGTAAGTGCTTCGTTTGACTCGAAATTTCACCAGCAGACAGCCTGAAGGACGTTGATCGAGGTGGTTTACACCGGATTTCGAAGATTTTGACTTTTGGTGCCTATTTTTAGGCTCCGAAGCTGGAAACCCTAATCTGTATTGCATGTGTATCAAAAGATCTCCGTTTGCTCTCGTTTCTGCAGCACTGCGATCAGCTCGTGATTTTGAACTGCTGGGAAGCGGCTGTCGGGGCATACCTGCTAAAAATAGCAAGTTCCTTACTGAGTGAGAATCCTTCTTTGCATGTCACACCATCGCGAAGCTCTCGAAAAACCCATCAGGAATCACCCACATGCAAAGAAAAGCTCGACATGCAAACCCTAAAAATAGCCTCGGAGGGCTGAATCCTGAAAGTGGTCATTTCGACTTGCATGTTATATCGTTGCGAAGGTCTCGAAAAACCCAGAAGGAATATCCAGACATGCAAAGAAAATCTCTGCATCTGGACCCTGAAATTCATGCCGGAAGCCGGACTGCTAAAAATAGTAAGTTCTCCAATTTTGCTCAAATTTGGCATGCAAGCAGTCTGATGTACTCTGAATGCTGTGTGATGATCGGAATCTCAAAAACGCTGACAAATTGCCTGGAATTGCAGACTTACTAAAAATAGTAACTATCTCGGAATCTGATGAAAACTGGCTGGGAGCCCGCTGGAACATGGTAACAACAATGTTAAGTTCAATTTTCAATTTATTCACTTTATTCGACCCCTGTACTGACCAGGAAGACAAAACCCTAATTTTCAGACTTGGCCAGAATTTTTGCATTTTAAGCTCAACGGCAGAGGAATCCCGGGAAGTAGACCATCAGAAAAGAGACAGACAGAGAGAGAGAGACCAAAAACCAAAGCCAAAACGACCAGAATGGAGCAAAAATTAGGGGTCCCCATTTGAATGGGGCGATGTGTGAAAAAGGTCACAACAATACCCTGAATTTCACACTTACTAAAAATAGTAAGTTGTCAAAATCTAATGAAAATTAGCTGAGAGCCTGCTAGAAGCACACTGACAGCAACGTTAGTCTCTGTCTTCAATTTATTCATTTCATGTGATTTCAAATTGACTAGAAAGATGGAAACCCTAATTCTCAGACTTGGCCAAACTTCATGTTTAAGCTTAATGACGGACGCATCCCGAAAAGACAGAAAGTAGAAAAGAGAGACAACAACAAAACGACGGAAAAGCAAAGCCAAAATTAGGGGGTCACCATTTGCAATGGGGCGATGTGTGAAAAAGGTCACAACACCTAGTAAGTTGGTTAGCTACTTGGGTATATTGTTTGTTGTATCACAATCATTGAAAGATATGTGGGAATGGTTGTATCAGAAAATAGAAAGGAAGCATGTAAATTGGCAGACTCATCTGCTCTCACTGGCTGGAAGAATCCAAGTTGTTCAAATGGCCATTGCCTCTCATTCTATGTATTTCTCTTCGACCTGCCTTTTTGTGTAATGTCCCCTTCTCAGATGTGATCGTTTCTGTTGACTGTTGGCCTATTCCGGAGACCCGTAGGCTACGCGAATGGTGAAATTAGGGTTTCCTAATTTTGAGGAGGTTGTTGCTTGAAGTTTGGAATTCTGACTGCTGATTCTTTCTGGGTTTTCAGAGAGCTTCGCAGTGGTAAGTTCAGTTTGGCATTCCGAGCAACTTCATGAATTTACTATTTTTAGTAAATTCTATTTTTAGCAGTGGACAGATTGGGTTCAGTTCAGTTGGTCTTCTTCTTTAGTTGGTTCAGCTGGCACTTCAGTTTTTGGCCTTGGGCGCATATTTCTTGGAGAGATAAGTATTTTCATTATAATATTATATTTTAATATTATATCCCCCTTTGCCTAGCAGTACAACTTTAAGTTGTTTTTAAAAAGGGGACTTAAAGGGTCAAGGCGCCATGGAGAGATAAATTATATTTTAAAAAGTCAAATGTTGAGCTTAATGAAAAGGACGCCTACTTGAGGGATTGACTTTTATTTTAAAGTGAAATATTTCATTAAGGAAAAGGGACGCCTTCTTTTGGAGGGAAATGCTGAATTCAAAATTAGGGTTTTGGGTGCCCTTCTTGAAGCTTCTAGATGGTTCTCTCATGTCTATATAATCAGGCCTTAGCCCTTCATTTGCCATCTTTTGTCTACTACACCGTTATGCTGCTGAATTATCTTCAGGCACTCGCTTCGAGGAAAGCACACCTCCTAGCATTGGCTCATCTTCTTGCTTGAAATATAGCAACTAGTTGAGAGGTTAGCTTGTAGTTGGGTTGTTTTGCATTGTAGTTGAGTTTCTTTGCATTTGGTAAATGTTATTCAAGCATTTTGTCATGTTTCAGAGTTGCTGATGTTGCATAGCTGTAGGCAGTTTCCATTCATAAATCAAAAATACAAAAAGATATTGTTCTGGGTGTTCATCCTATCATCTTGTCTACTTGGGGCGACCCATCTTGCAAATTTGTAGATTTTTATTTGCTGTTTCTGATTTTATCTAGCAAGTTCGCCCCTTTAAGAGGGCCGTACCATTCTGATTTAGTCTTGGGATCTGTGCAAAAAGTTTAAGGGTTGTTTGGCGAGGTTTTAAGATTTATTTGGGGCGCCTTCATGCCTAGAGCAATCTGCATTTCATTCCTTATCATTAGGGTGAGATTTGAGCGAGATATGAGCATTTGAGTGAGGGTTTGTTTGCAGATTTCACCATTTTATGTTGCAGGTCTGATATATCAGAATTAAGGAAGTTGTCCCTTTGGTTGGGATTGAGCATTGAAAGATACATTTGGTCCTTGGAAGGCATTCTACACAGTTGCAGCAATGAAGACTTGAAAACTCTAGATTTTTATGATCATTCTGACATATTGTAAGCTGTTAGTAGTACTATCAGCCACTCTTTCTTTTCTTGCATTTAATCTATTGTATTTCCCACTGAATAAGTGGAAGAGGCTGGCTTGCCGCCTATTTACTTTCAGTTGAGTAGTTTAGGGACCCTCTGACCACATGCTCGCCATCACTCGGCACCATTCTTGGTTAGGGTTACATTATGTTCATCATGCATTGATCCTCTGACCATATGCTCGTCTACACAGGCGCATTCTTGGTTAGAGTTCCCTTCAGTTTGCATTTGCATAGATCCTCTGACCAATGCTCACACCTTGCCCACATCGGGATCCTGGTGTACATTCTGGTTAGGATTACTTTCCGCATCGTTTTGGTTTAGTGCTAACCTTAACGGGTGCGTGTTCATTGTAATTGCATTGTGAAAAACAAAAAAAAAATTGGTCCGGTTCATTACATTTTGCTAACCCTTATCTCGAAAAATTACAGAAGATCTTGAGAGATTTCTTATGGTCAGATGGTAAAGGAGGAAAGAAACAACATGCAATCAAGTGGTCTTGGTGCTGCTTACCGAAAAAATTGGGAGGGTTGGGATTGAAAGACCTAAGAGTCCAAGATCTGGCTCTTGCGGCTAAGTAGATTATGAAGGCATATGAAGGGGAAGAACCTTGGAAAGTATTGATTAGAAATAACTTGGCCCTCTCTAAGCCAAAAAAGGGAAATAAATTATCTTCATTCAACCAACAAGATATGTTATTTGGCTAATTTGATGTTAGAATTTTCAGCTCAATATGTTTAACAACATTTGGAAGGCTTGGGGGAAGGTCAGGCACCTAATATGCAGTGGCAATGTTCTTTCAAACAGCCCTATGTATTGTGTGTATAATAGATCTATCTAGTGGAACCTATTCCTCAATGGAAAACTACTAGTCCTCTCACAAGGGTGTTCAGCAAAGGCTTGGGCCTCCTTGGTGGTTGAAATGTTTCAGGATAATCTGGATCAGGGGGTGCTCAAAACCTGGGAACAAATGAGGACTGACTTTGATATATCACTATCTTAAAAAAAAACTTATTTAATGCTTAAGCAAGCCTTTAGGAATGTAATCTTCCCAATGACAATGATTAGTTGAGATGATCTATATAAAAAAAACCTATTGGAAAGATGGGTCCTTGTTCACTGATACTTATGCTAATGAGATATATTGTATGTTAAATAGCACAAGAGAGATTGTGGATTGGATTAATGAAGCTTGGGATTTTAATTGGTCAGAATCAAAATGGTCAAGTTGTCTAGCCCATATCTAGTCTAATTCTGGTGAACCCAAAAAAGTTTGCTTCAGATGACTTTTGTTGTTAAAAAAAATTGGTTGTCTTTTGTTCTTCATTCTTGTGGATTGCCTGCTAGAATTTTTAGTTTGTGAGCGCAAGTTGAAACTTTTGAACATTTTTTCTTTGATTGCCCATCTGCTCTTCCATTTGATCTTTATTTTTACGTAACTATGTTGATTGGAAAAATAGAAATGGTTTTTCATGGTCTGAAATTCTTGTTGGATATGTGAGTCTCTTTAATGTTAATTTGAATGTGTTTTGGCTTGTTCTCACAAATCAGATTTTATGGTTTATTTGGAAAAAGAGAAATGAAGAGGCCTTCCAAGGCAACAGAAGGTATCTTACTAAATTCCATAGTGAACTCACCTTTCTGACTACTATGTTGTAGGTCTCTGCAATATTGGAGATCCCCAAGGACAAGTTTATGATCTTACTAAAAGGAAGACTGTCCATAGTTTATAAAACAGAGATCAAATCTGCTCATTTCTTCCCATATGGAAGAAACAATATGAACAAGGAGGTGTTGGAGATATCAAAGGAGTTCACGGACAAGCACAACATTGAGAAGTTGACAGAACGTGACAAACCTAACAGAGATCCAAGGGACAAGTACCAGCCAGTAGTAAAGTGTGATGAGCCCTGCTGGCTCTGTTGGCGTAACAACTAACACCCCTAGAGTAAAAGTTGTTATGAACAGCCTATGCACACTACACAATGAGTGCTCTTCAAATTAGGAGGGGAAGCTCCCTCGTTGTGCTTTGACAAAAATACTTGCAAAGGGAAATAAACTAAACTATGTCCTGTCTTTTTGTTTCAGCTGTAGAGGTACAAGGCTTTCTTGAAAAAACTATACATTGCAGCTGAGTATTTTCTGGTTTTGCAGATCCACTAACTACAACTAAACTTAATTACTTAAATTCTATCCAATCTCCTCAGGAAAACAAAGCATGAGGAAACGGAGCAAGGTTTGACTATCAGATGATAAACATGTATAGATTCTCAACTTGAAGGCAAGGTGGCGCAACTATCAGCTCAATCTAGACAAGTTTATTGGTAACAACATCACACGATAAACTAGATACGGATTCTCTACTTCAAGGCAAGGTGGCACATCTATTATCTCAATCCGAATTAGTTTATTGTCCACGACAACACACGATAACCAAGTGCAGATTCTCTACTTGAAGGCAAGGTGGCACAACTATCATCTCAATCTGAACAAGTTTATTAAGCACAAAAACAGATTTCTCTAAACTATGGGAAGAATTCATCATGACAATCGCATGAAACCCTATGTGGCATAACAATTGATCATAATAGTAAAGACTCACAAAACAGATTTATCATTCCAATCGCATGAAACCCTATGTGGCATAACAATTGATCATAATGGATACACAAAAACAGATTTATCTAAACTATGGAAAGAATTCACCATTACAATTGCATGAAACCCTATGTGGCATAACTTAATCGTAATAGTAAAGACACATGAACAAATACAAAAAGAGCAATACTGCGGGCAAGGTAGGCGCAGCATATATTTCTCTCTCAAGCAAAAGTTATTTACAAATGAGCAAAAGCTCTTATTTATATACATCAAGGTGTAGAGAACCCTAAAATCACCTTGAGTCATCTACAGTCTTGCAATGCATGCAAGATTTACTGCTAAGCCCTAATAAAGTAAACTATACAATCAACTGGAAACCTACCATCAGTTAACCGAAACATCTAATATAAAAATGGACAATTGTGCAAGCATGCACGTCCTTATTGAAAGCGAGTTAACTGGAAGACTACCATCAGTTAACGTAAAAACCCTAAATGAAACTCCAAGTGTGTAAAGCTAATCTCATAATAGATATGCATGAGACGAGACAGCGAGTTAACTTGAAAGGGTAACGCCAAGTTAACTCCTGTGTGTAATGTCTATCCTAAGAGGTGGGAACTGAAGTTTACTGGCCCTGATCTCAAGCAACCAATCCCTCAACGAGATTGTTAACTGCATCACTATCTGGAGCTATGAGACTCTATCGAAGAATGCTATGTCGGTGCAGCATATCCTCACCAGCTGTGATCTGAGACTGAAGTTCACCTCTACTCCTCGTTGCCTCGTCGAACAATGCTGACATGACTGTAAGCTGAGTAACCTTACAGCCAACGGTCTCCCCACTGAAAATGGTATGAATGAGTGCCTGGAGCTCTGACTGAACATCGGTAAGCTCAACATAGGCACCACCCTCGATCTGATATCGGCACGGTAAGCGAGATACTAGAGTCCTCACAAACCGGAGTGCACTAGTGACGTGCTCTCTACTCTCAGCCAACTCTGACGCCAAAGTGTCTTCTATCTTTGCTCTGAAAACCAATTGTGTTTTCCAAGAGTAGATAGCTTCTCTATCCTCTGCATCTGTGACTGCATCATATGCCACACTCAGGTGAGCAATCATAATCTCATCCCGGGGTTTGTTAATCGCCATATCTCGCTCCTCCTCCTGAAGACGAAGACAGAGCTCTCGTGCATTGTACCGCAACTGATATAACTGTGAGCATAGTGGCCTCTAGCAACGAACTCCTCCTCCCATTCATCCAAACGCTTGCCATATGCAACTAAGTGATTAAGTTGACTTTGCTCTGCTGGAGGCTCAAGCATCGGTGGGAGTGTATTAATGGCATCTGGTCTATGCACAAGGCTAGAAATGTATTGACGAAGCTGTCTGATTTCAGCCTTGAGGGCTGCCTTATCTTCTCCGTCCTTCAGTATTCTATCCCTGGCACTGTCTGTAGCAACTTGTAGGAGATCAACCTGAGTCTGACGTGTGCTACGACCAAGGTTGACTGTGATAACCTCAGAATCCTGAGATTCCAACTCAGCCAAGTTCTTCCCCTGTGGAGGTACAGCAGTCTCAACAACAATCTCCATGTCAGTGTTCCTCTCTACGTGGACCATATTCTTGACCCTCTTGTCTAGCGCATCCTGATAAATTTCATCAAAATCAGAATGATTAAGGACATAGGATGGCTGCCTCCTCTTCCTTCCTAGTTGAGCTTCGATCCAAGATTGGTCTCGGCTAATGCTACTAGAAGGGTCGGTACTAGCAACAGGAGGTTGCGACGAGAGTGAACGTGTAGAAGACTCACTGCCAAGTGGAGAGTCTAAATCCAATTCAATGAGAATTGGGGTTGGTGACGGCTCTGAAACTGGTGTAGGAACTTGAGGCTGAACCTCAGGTACTAGCGGACTTGTTGATGTGTTTTTCGTGACCGCACCAACGCAGAATAAAGTCGCCAACGGCTTCCCTATCCTCTCTTGATCAAAGTATTCCGCATGCTAAGATTGCAAGAAAGTTCATGCGTTCAACTCCAAGGTTCTTTCAGTGCGAATAGGCTCAGTTTGGCTCGATGTGATTTGCTGGTATTTCAAGGGGACTTACGGAATTGTTCAGCAGGCCGAGAAAGGAATTCAAATGCTCGAAGGATTTGTCTATGAAGCGCGGGTTTCCTATTCTAATCAGAAAGTACTGAATTGAAATGGGGGAGGGTTTAGAGAGTCTAAATCTATTCTAAGGCGTGGGATATGGAGCTCAACTTCAGCAAACTTCTAACCGGACTTCGCTTTGCCTCGCATCGGACAGCTTCCGCGGAGTCGGTGCAATCTTCAAGGGAGATGACAAAAGATGTTCAAACCACCTCTTGACATGAAGATACCATCACAACGACGCATACCATCATTCAAACTATGATTGAAGTTAGGCCCAAACGTTTCCAGTTGACCACACAAGGCGCATTCACCATCAGCAAATACACTAATGGTATGGATAGACGAAGTTGCTTAGATCAAACACCACATTCCACAGTTAACATCTACTTGCATGGAATAAAAATTATACTACTTTGAGCTACCATTTGAATCCGAAGGACGAAGAAACCTTGCTAGCTACTCACAACAAAGACGAAATTCACCATCAATGAAAAACTCTTTTATTGAGAGAGTGTTCACAACAATTTCTTACAAAGTTTTCAAAGGGAAAACTTTCCCTCTTCTTCAAACTACACTATCAATCTATACTAAGCTACTTCTAAGTTGTCCCTCTACTCTATGTCTATTCTAATCTTCTCTACTGTCTACTTTCTAATGAATTACAAATGAGGGGGACTCCCCCTTTATATAGCTAGCCAAGTCCCAAAAGACGGCTAGGGTTACAATCAATAGAGTGGCCAGAATCGTGCCACCTCAGCCCTAAACAAGATTTGCCCTAAAAACCGCCACAAAGGAGAGTGGGGTAATAAATGCGCCATAATGTCCACCATCATCCTTCTAGAAGATTTCGTTTGTAGACGCGGTCACACTGTTCTTGATCTTCTTCTCGACTTTTCTTCTTCAACTTCGCTCGAGCTTCCATCCTTTCTTCATCTTGAGTTTTGAAAACATTTCATCTTTGTCACTTGAGCTAACACTTACCCAATTTCTTGTAACTTTTTCTTCCTTCATGTGAAACTTATAACTTTATCTTCCTCTGAAGGTTGTAATATCATCGTGCTTCATTACTTCAAGTCATCGTGCTCTGGCCCCAACGCGCATCCTGCAAAACAAGCAAGGAGAAAAGCATTAGAACACCTCATAATGTAAACTTAACTCACTTACCAGGATTCTCACGTTCATCGCCTCCAGTAGCCAACCTCCGCTTTCTTCATAATTCCTCATGCCTTAGCCAAATTTTCAACCCATCCTCTTCAAGGGCGTATCATCTTTGAGAAATTCATTTCACTACCTGGGGCTCCGACAACCTTGATTTTATTCATCTCTGGCTCAAGAAGACCATCCTCACGAAGGATTTAAACAAATTCAACTAGGCAGTTCCTTTCAAATTCATCGCCTGGAGGATTTCACCTTGAAAACACATTTTCTTCATTTTGCCTTAGAAAATTTTCAAATTCTCCCTTAGGAAAATTCACAATTCAAGCACTGATTAAATTCTTCACTGAAAAAGTGTCGGCGAAGTTCGGAAGACTTGGAAATCCATCTATCATCGCGAACGTACAATACCCAGAAGAGAATTTTCTTCAGAACGCCTCGAATCCATGGGTACCCAACGAACGGGTTCATTTAATTTTTGAACTTTGAACCTTAGAAAAATATTATTTTACCATTTTAAATTCATTCTTCGCCTGTGATCGTTCTGCGTTGCTCCAGCTTGAAGAAACTTGAATTCATCTGCATTATCACCCACTCCTGACTTCATCACAGAGAAAAGTTGCTCGCGCTTTGAAAAAAATTTCCACCTTGAGCTCTAGGCGTATTTTGTAAAGGGGGAAAATAATTTGCCTTAGAAAATATTTTAATCATCTCTTGCACTCTTGAAAAATTTCCCTTAGAAAATTCCATTTGTTTGCCAGTGGAGGAGAATTTTATCAACTTCACTAGAAAATTTTATTCGCCTAGCACACTTTTATTTCTCACTTCACTCCACACTTGAAAATATTCATTTAAACCCAACACCTAGGCAAATTCTCCAACACTTTAAAAATATTTCATTTTTACTTGAGGCGCCTAGCACTTAGAGGAAATTGGAAACCACGCCTTAGCAATTTAATTCCACCCCTCACATGCCTTAGGAAAATTTTCTAACACCCACCACCTTGGGCGCATTTTGAGCTTGATGGAGGTTAACGCCTATCTTTTACCTTGTGTTTATCACGCCATGAAGTGTCTTTCACTTTATTTACCACCTTTCACTCCATTCACTTACCTTTTACCACATAAACTTGGGCGCATTTCTATGTAGGTGAAGGATGACTCTTCGTATTCCACCTTTTGTCTTCATATGCATGCACTTGGGCGCATTTCACCCTTTGAGGACGGATTTCTTTGACCCTGTTGACTTGCCTTCAACTTGAGTGCATTTTAATGTGGGTGGAGGATAAAGATTGTTGACTTGTTGACCCTTTTGCCTTTTGGGCGCATTTTGACATGTCCAGTGGATGAAACCTCTTACTACGCCTTGGAGTGACTCTTCGCCTTCCGTTTTTTGTCTTCACATGGCATGATTTGGGCGCATTTGAGCATAGGAGGAGGATGAAAACGTTTGACCACTTTGACTTCTTTGTGTTTTGGGCGCATTTTACCCCCTAAGGAGGATGGGCGCATTTAGGCCTAGCAGCAGGACGAGATTTGATACTTAGAAAAATTTCCAACCTCCCTTCTTCAAGTTGGGCGCATTTTGCCCCTGCTGCAGGATGGAAATCTTTGACTTTGATTTGACTTTCTCCAGTTTGGGCGCATTTTGCCCTGTGTGAAGGATGAACTTCAAACTTAGAATTTTTTTATGCCTCCTCATCAACTGGGCGCATTTTAGCATGTCAACTGGATGAAGTTCATACTTAGAAATTTTTTTGTGCTTGGCATTGCCTTGAAGGCGCATTTAGGATAGGCAGAGGGATGAAAAGGCGTTGACTTCCTTTGACTTTTTCTAGCTTGGGCGCATTTTGGCCTGTGTGGAGGACGAGCTTTACTCTTGAAAATTTTCCATGCCTCCTCATTAACCTGGGCGCATTTTGCCATGGCTACTGGATGAAGTTCCAAACTTAGAATTTTTTTCTCGTTTTTCGCCAGTATTTCATGCCCTGCTATTTATAGTAAGCCCTCTGAATTTGCATCTCTGAAGCTCGAAACGACTTGAAATTTTGCACCCTGCATCCTTATGACCTCGTTGTTTTGTCAACACTGCCATTTTTAGTCATCCTGTTATTTCTAGCCCATTTTTGAAGGTGGTTTACTATAAATAGTAACCTCTTGTTTCTGATAGCTCCATTGCTCCGATCGACTTGAAATTTGAATGAGGCGCTCCTCACCACGTGACCTGTCTGTCAACATCAACGCATGCACCTGATTTACTATTTTTAGCCAGTTTCCAAATTGACTTACTATAAATAGTAAGTGCTCCGTTTGACTTGAAATTTCACCAGCAGATAGCCTGAAGAATGCTGATCGCGGTGGTTTACACCGGGTTTTGAAAATTCGACTTTTACGCCTCTTTTTTCGCCGGAAACCCTAATTTGCTATGCATGCATATCAAATGATCTATGTTTCTTCGTTTCTGGCACAGCGATCAGCTTCGTGATCTCAAGCTGAAGCGGGAAATGTTTCTACTAAAAATAGCAAGTTCCTTACTGAGTGAGTATCTTCATTTTCATGTCACACCATCGCGAAGCTCTCGAAAAACCCATCAGGAATCACCCGACATGCAAAAGAAACTCCGACATGCAAACACTAAAAATAGCCTCGGAAGACTGAATTCTGAAAGTGATCGTCTCGTTTTGCATGTTATATCATCGCGAAGCTCTCAAAAAACCCAGAAGGAATATCTAGACATGCAAAGAAAAACTCTGCATCTGAACCCTGAAATTCGTGCCGGAAGCCGGACTGCTAAAAATAGTAAGTTGCCTGTTTTCGCTCAAATTTAACCTGTGAGTAGCTTGATATGCTCTGAATGCCGTGTGACTGTTGGAATCTCAAAAATAGTAAGTACCTCAGATTTTGATGGAATTCTGCTGAGAGCCTGCTGGAAACACACTGACAACAACGTTAGGCTCAATTTTCAATTTACTGACTTTGCTCAACCTCAAACTGACCAGGAAGACTCAAACCCTAATTTCCAGACTTGGCCAAATTTCATGTTAAAGCTCACAGACGGGCACATCCCGGAAAGATAGACAGAACGAGAGAGAGACAACAACATAAACAAACCAACGCCAAACCAAAAGCAAAGCCAAAATTAGGGGGTCCCCATTTCCAATGGGGCGATGTGTGAAAAAGGTCACAACAGGACTCTGAACTGGCCTCTAAACTGATTCTGTGACCGGTTGTCTATCAGGCTCCGTGTGTGTAACAGTGGCAAGCGTCTTGCCCTCTGAATTGTTTGGCGCTTGACCTTTCTTGGGAGGATTACTCCTCTTCCTTTCTTTAGGTTTTCACAAGGTAGCGAAAGATTCACCACTACTGGCGGCTCTGCTCTAGGCACACTTACCCTCCTTGTCTTCTTGTTGTCGAGGTAAAGTATACTGTTCTGAATAACTCTACTTGACCTCTCTTTGACCGTTGCGTATTCCTTGGCGTACCAATCAACTGCTGGCAACGGTTGTGTATCAACCTACTCTCTGAAAAACTGAGGAAGAACTTCTCCCTCATCATCTGATAAACCTCCCACATCTTCTGACAAGAAAACAGAAATCTGTGAGAGAGAAGCGGCCGTAACTACGTCTGCGAACCTCGAAGTCATCTGCGCAATTTGCCCATTAATCCTCCATAGAAGGCTCGTGATATGTACCTCCAGCAAGGCGAGTTGCATAATGACCTGAAAGATCATAGGCACGTGCTTCGACAAGATACTTAAGATGATATCTCTCAAGCTCTTGTCCTGCAATTTTAGCATCAATTGCCGACTTGCACCAATACATTCCAAACTGAAAAGGAAAGTTGATAGATGGTCTGTGCCTGCGTAGAAGACGATGAACATCATTCATTGTCTCGAACTCCTGAAAGATTGTCTTATCCGAAGGATAAATGGAAGCATAGCTGGATTTCTGTAAACCCGTATACTCGGATGTAGGTGTATGTTGGGAACTGAATAAACCAATCTGCCCATCCATCCATCGCCTGCTCTAGCAACCGCCGAGATACGAACGTGCAACTCCCGGTCCAAATTTCTCACTATATAAGTCGAAAAAGCCTCGCAAGCTTTGAAATGACGTTCTCACCGTGAACAAGGCCGATCATATCCGGAGGACTTTCAACGAGAATGCCCACGACAGTCCCAACTGACCGATAGATATCAAGTACCACGAGATATGAACACATGTGAAACTCATGGGCAACTAGGAAACCGTGATGGGCCTGGAGAATATCGTGATGAAGGATGCCGACATAATGTCCCCGAAATGATCATCGGTGTAATACATCCAAGGCTGGAAAACATTCGCATGTGCTTGACCTGAGACACGATTCAGGAGTGTGATTAGAATCGCATACTCATCCTTGTATTCACCACGACCCACATTGTTCGGCAATCTGTACTTTGCTTGTTTTAACCATCTTTCTGCCATCTTCTTCTGACACTTGTCCACATCAGCATCAAATGCCTGCTCACACTGCTCCATAGAAATAACTAGGCTGTTAGGGTGTTGAGGAATGCCAAAACTCCTTTCGATGTCTAGAGGCTTAAGACTTGGTGATGTGTTTTTCGTGACCGCACCAACGCAGAATAAAGTCGCCAACGGCTACCCTATTCTCTCTTGATCAAAGTATTCTGCATGCTAAGATTGCAAGAAAGTTCATGCGTTCAACTCCAAGGTTCTTTCAGTGCGAATAGGCTCAGTTGGCTTGATGTGATTTGCTGGTATTTCAAGGGGACTCACGGAATTGTTCGGCAGCGGAGAAAGGAATTCATATGCTCGGAAGGTTTATCTATGAAGCGCGGGTTTCCTATTCTAACCAAAAAGTACTGAATTGAAATGGGGTAGGGTTAAGAAGATTCTAAATCTATTCTAAGGCGTGGGATATGGAGCTCAACTTCAGCAAACTTCAACCGGACTTTGCTTTGCCTCGCATTGGACAGCTTCCACGGAGTCGGTGCAATCTTCAAGGGACATGACTAAAGATGTTCAAACCACCACTTGCCATGAAGATACCATCACAACGACGCATACCATCATTCAAATCATGATCGAAGTTAAGTACATGATATTCCAGTTGACCACACAAGGCGTATTCACCATCAGCAAATACACTAGTGGTATGGATAGACGAAGTTGCTTAGATCAAACACCACATTCCACAGCTAACATCTACTTGCATGGAATGAAAATTATACTACTTTGAACTATTTTATGCTACCATTTGAATCGGAAGGACGAAGAAACCTTGCTAGCTACTCACAACAAAGACGAAATTCACCATCAATGAAAAACTCTTTTATTGAGAGAGTGTTCACAACAATTTCTTACAAAGTTTTCAAAGGGAAAACTTTCCCTCTTCTTCAAACTACACTATCAATCTATACTAAGTTACTCTAAGCTATCACCTAGTTGTCTCTCTACTCCGACTTTTACTCTAATCCTACCATCTAATGAATTACAAATGAGGGGGACTCCCCCTTTATATAGCTAGCCAAGTCCCAAAAGACGGCTAGGGTTACAATCGGCTGGATGGCCCAGGTCGTGCCACCTCAGCCCTAAACAAGATTTGCCCTAAAAACTGCCACAAAGGAGAGTGGGGTAATAAATGAGCCATAATGTCCACCATCATCCTTCTAGAAGATTCCAATCTTGAAACGCGTTCACACTGCCCTCGATCTTCTTCTTCACTTTGTTCTTTGACTTCGCTGGAGCTTTCCTTCTTTTTCCATCTTGAGTTTTGAAAATGTTTCTTCAACACTTAGCCATTTTCCTGCAACCTTACTCCTTCGAGGTTGAGATGTCATCTTGAATCACTTGCTTCATCACTCTAAATCACCATCGCTTGATCTCGACGTTCCTCCTGCAAAACAAGCGAGGAGAAGAGTATTAGAACACTTCATAATGTAAACTTAACTCACTTACCAGGATTTTCATGCTTTGATCTCCAAGCGTTCATCGCCTTCACTAGCCAACTTCACGTTCAAATTCTTCATGCCTTAGCCAAATTTTCAATGCATCCTCCTCAAGGGCGTGTCATCTTTGAGAAATTCATTTCACTAACTGGAGCTCTGATACTCAATTTCGTTCATCTCTGGCTCTGGAAGACTATCCTCATGAAGGATTTAAGCAAATTCACCTAGGCAGTTCATTTCAAATTCATCGTCTGGAGGATTTCACCCTGAAAACACATTTTCTTCATTTTGCCTTAGAAAATTTTCAAATTTCCCTTAGGAAATTCATCAACGCGGTGCCCATTTAAAATCTTTACCTCGGGATCATCGGCAAGCTGTGGAAGATCTTAAAATCCATTCCTCATTGATAATCTTCAATACCCAGAAGAGAATTTTCTCCAGAACGCTTCGAATCCATGGGTCCCCAACGAACGGGTTCATTTAATTTTCTTGAATTTTGGAACCTTAGAAAATATTCTTTCATCAAATTTATTCTCGTTCTTCGATCCCCTCTGAGAATTTTGCTTTGACTTGGAAATTTTTTATCAATCCTGTGGAGCTGGCATTCACTGACTTCACCTCTGGCAACTCTGCTCACGCTTCAGGAAAATTCCACCACCTCGGAGCTCTAGGCGTATTTTCTAAGGAAGACAATATTTTGCCTTAGAAAATTTTTAAATCATCTCTTGGGAAAATTTTGCCTTGGAAATTTTTCACTTTAAAATTTTGGCTAGTGAGAAAGACATCAACTTCACTTAGAAAATTTTATTCATAGAGGTGCCTGGCACATTTTATTTTTCTAGCCACCACTTCGCATTTTACTTCACACTTGAAAAAATATTTTTGAAGCTCCAATGCCTTAGAAAAATTCCCATCACTCATCTCATATTTGAGGAAAATCACGCCTTAGCACTTCATTTCCACCATCTCACAAGCCTGGCATCACGCTTCATGGAGGATATGTTAAATTTCAACGCCTTGCACTTGTCATTTCACCCTCAACACTTTACTTTAGGCGCATATCACTTGCCATGGAGAATATTTTTCCGACGCCTAGCAATTTTTTTTTTATTTCTTTCACCACCACACGCTTTAGAACTTTTTCCAACACCTAGCAACCTAGGCGCATATAGCACTTCAAGAGGGATATTCACTTTACCACGCCTTAGAAAAATATTTTCAACTCTTGACCCTTTAGGCGCATTTGAGGCTTGAAGAGGGATAACGCCTAACATCTACCTCCTTTTACCACGCTTTGGAGTATCCTTCACCTTATTTACCACCTCCATTCACTTTTCACATCTCAATCTAGGCGCATTCAAAGGAGAGAGAAGAATAATTCTACAACCTCTTTACTTTTGTCTTGACATGCCCTGATTTGGGCGCATATCCACCTAGGAGGAGGATGAAAACGTTTTGACTTGTTGACTTTTCCTCTCCTTTTGGGCGCATTTTCATGTAGGAGGAGGACGAATTTGTTTGACTTGTTGACTCCCTCCTTTCTTGGGCGCATTTTGACATGTCTAGTGGATGAAACTTTTCAACGCCACCTTTTGGATTATTCCCTCCTTGTTTTGTCTTCACATGGGTGCTTTTGGGCGCATTTAGGCCTAGGAGAAGGATGAAAACCTTTGACTACTTTGACCATTTGCTGCATGGGCGCATTTTAGCCATGGTGGAGGACGAAGTTTGTCACTTAGAAATTTTCCATGCTATCAACCTCCCTTGGGCGCATTTTGGCCTAGCTACAGGATGAAAAGCATTGACCTGTTTGACTTTCTCAAGATGGGCGCATTTTAGCCCCTGAGCAGGATGAAACCTAACACTTAGAGAAATTTCAAATCAACTCCTCAAGGATGGCGCATTTGGAGGTGGCAGGCGGATTTTTAATGCCTTAGAAAAAATTTCAAACATCTGAAGGCAAGCTGGGCGCATTTTCAAGGTGGTGGAGGATAAAGCTCCAGACTTAGACATTTTCTCGTCTTTGCCAGTTTCTTCATGCCTTACTATAAATAGTAAGCCCTTTGAATTTTGCATCTCTGAGGTTCGGAACGACTTGAAATTTTGCACACTGCATCCTCATAGCCTTGTTGTCTTGTCGACACTGCCATTTTTAGTCACCCTGCTATTTTTAGCCTGTTTCTGAAGGTGGTTTACTATAAATAGTAACCTCTTGTTTCTGTTAGCTCCACTGCTCCGATTGACTTGAAATTTGAATGAGGCGCTCCTCACCACGTGACCTTACTGTCGACACCAACGCATGCAGCTGATTTACTATTTTTAGCCAGTTTCCAAATTGACTTACTATAAATAGTAAGTGCTCCGTTTGACTTGAAATTTCACCAGCAGATAGCTTGGAGAATGCTGATCGCGGTGGTTTACACCGGTTTTCGAAAATTCTGACTTTTTATGCCTCTTTTTGGGTCCCGAAGCTGGAAACCCTAATTCACTCTGCATGTATATCAAATGATCTCTGTTTCTCTTCGTTTCTGTGGCACTGCGATCAGCCCGTGATTCTGAACTGCTGGGAAGCGGCTGCCGGGACACACCTGCTAAAAATAGCAAGTTCCTTACTGAGTGAGTATCTGCGTTTGCATGTCATACCATCGCGAAGCTCTCGAAAAACCCATCAGGAATCACCCGACATGCAAAAGAAACCTTGACATGCAAACCCTAAAAATAGCCTCGGAAGACTAAACTCTGAAAGTGATCGTCTCGTTTTGCATGTTATATCATCGCGAAGGTCCTGAAAAACCCAGAAGGAATACGCAGACATGCAAAGAAAAACTCTGCATCTGAGCCCTGAAATTTGTGCCGGAAGCCGGACCGCTAAAAATAGTAAGTTGCCTGTTTTTGCTCAAATTTTGCATGCGAGTAGTCTGATGTATTTTGAATGCAGTGTGACTGTCTGAATTTCAAAAAAATGCTGACGAACTGACCTGAATTTCACACTTACTAGAAATAGTAAGTACCTCAGAATTGGATGAAACTTTGCTGGGAGCGTGCTGGAAACATGCTGACAACAAGGTTAAGCTCGATTTTCAATTTGCTTACTTTATTTGACTTCAAATTGGCTGAAAAGTTCAAAACCCTAATTTCAGACTTGGCCAAATTTCATGTTAAAGCTCACAGATGGGCACATCCCGGAAAGGTAGACGAATGAGGGAGAGACAACAGCAAAAACAAACCAACAACAAAACGACCGAAAAGCAAAGCAAAATTAGGGGGTCCCCATTTGCAATGGGGCGATGTGTGAAAAACGTCACAACAAGCGCAAATGACTCGTCCGTCAACTGACACTATCTCACGAGTAGTAGAATTGTAATGCTTAATACAAGCCATCACGAATTCAACACAGTGAACGGAGATAGGTATGGAAGCGGCCTCTAGTAAACCAGACTGCTCAATATTTTGAATGATTGAAGCTCTGATCTTAACAAGATCAAGAACTACTTTTGGCAACACCTTGTGAAGATCTGTCTCAACCAACCTGAGGAAGTCATGAGTAAGGACTGTTTTGGTCCTGTATTCGCGCTGAGTGAACTGCATTCTGAAAAATTCGCCTGTTGACTGTGAACTTGACTATGTTCTGACAAGATTTCTGGAAGCTAAAAATAGCCTGCGAGAGTTAAAAATAGCCTTTGAAGAATTATTTTCAGTGAAAAATCTGAGATATGGGTTTTTTCGAGAAAAGGATTCTAAGACAACCCAGAACGTTAGATTTGCGAAAATTCAACTTCTACTCGATCATACAAAGACTTTTCAGTTGAGAAAATTAATAACTCGAGAACGAATGTTCTGAAGTTAAAAATTCCTGAAAAATCAAACGCACGATTTCAACTCGAGGTAATTATATAGAAATGATCCAGATATTTGTACTTGCAGAATTCGCCAATTTCACGATCATGCGAATGGCAATTTGAGAGAAATTTGAAATCTCAGGATGAAAAAGACGTTTTTGTATGTTCTTTTCCTGTGAAAATCGCCCTTGATCTCTTCAAATTGCTGATAACTGTGAACTTTAACCTGCAAAAAGATATGTTAGATAAAATCGCCTTTGGAAATTGATGAGGAATTCGCCTTTGAATTGGAAGAATTCGCCTTTACTTAAAAACCACGAATTTTCTTGAAATTTGCACCTTTGTTCTGAAGAAATTCGAATTTGCCTTTGAAGAAAACACGCATTACTCTGAAGTTTGAGAATTCGCCTTTTGCAAACTGAAGAATTGCTGATTTACTTAAAGAAATACGCCTTGGGTCCTTGAAGATTTGAATTCACTTTAAACCTTTATTCTTTGAGAATTTCGCCTTTGTAAACTGAAGAATTTGCGAATTCCTTTTGAAGTTGCGCCTTTGTCTTTGAGGAAATTAAAATTTCTCTTGAAATTATGAACTTGCTTGAAAACTGAAAATTCGCCTTTGAGAATTACGATTTTACTTTTCAAAATATGAATCTCCTTGAAAAATACGAATTCTCTTGAAAACATGAATGATAAATGAAGATGGCGCCATGTTTAAATAAGAAGAAATTCGCATCAACTTAGCAACTGCAAGAATTCAAAACCCTGACAAAAATAGGAGACCTCTGATTGGACCCCTTTTAGTTGAACTGCCACTGACTAGAAGTTCAAAAATAAATAATAATAAAATATTCATTATCATGCAATTAGCAAAGGCGCCAAAAATAGAAAATAGCCATTTTAGTGCTAAAATAAAATAATAAATATTAAATATTATTAAACTTCAGTTGACAATTCGGAATGAAGCGTTGAGATTCACCGTTAGACTTCACCGATTCTGAAAAGTCAACTCTTCAGCTCATAGGCGTCCATTTGCTCAAGTTATCACACTTTTTACTAACTTCCTATTTTATAGCTGACAGCAAAGTCATGACTGGCCAATAAAACTGATCAATAAAACTGACTTTGACTGACAAAATATTGACAAAAACTCCATGCTTGATATTGCCCAAGACTGTATTTTACATCATTTTAGCAAGGTTTAGACTATTTTATGCAAAATGCCTTGATGAAGCAAAAAATTTGGTTTGGGTACAACATTAGGCTCCGTCTGGTAACCATGTCGGATACCTACGGCATAGGAGAACCTACGAATCTCAGTGTTAAGTAGACCAGTGATGTATAATTGGGCATTGGAGTCAGGACTTTTCCCTATTCACCTAAAACATTTGGAGTTTCCTAAAAACCTAACCTAAAAATCACCTAAAACATGACTACCTAAATCACCTAAAACACGACAAAACATCACAAAACGGGGAAACACAATACGACATAACGATAAAGAATAAAAATTACTTACAAAATATTTACAATATTACTCCTCCCCCGGAGGGTTGAAGTGCTTAAGATACTGCCCGCTATAAGGAAGCGGGAAGAGCCTTCCATCTTGATGTGAAAGAATATAAGTGTTCTCTCCTGCGGACTCATGAATCTGGAAGAGCCCTAACCATAAGGAATCAAATTTTCCATGCATCCCTTTTGGCTCATGCCTTTTGTCCCACAAAAGGACTTGATCTCCGACTTGAAAGTCTCTGTGACAAGCCTTCTTATCAAAAATATTCTTCACTCTTTCTTGGTGTTGAGTGATCTTATCGACAACCTCTATCCTCTCCTCTTGAAGTTTCATTAGGAGCAATATCCTCTTCTTAATAGGATCATGAAATTCTTCATCCTCCACTGCGGATGCCAGCTGTAAAGCAGACAGCTCCAAGGTAATAGGTAGAATAGCCTCTGTACCATACAAGAGAATGAAAAGCGAGGTGCCAATAGCTCTTTTAGGAGTTATACGATCAGCCCAAAGAGTGTCGTATAACTTAGTATGCCAAGCTCGCTGATTTGACTCAACCAACTTGTGTATAATTGTGACAATGTTCTTATTGGATGATTCGGCCTGTCCATTACCCTAAGGGTAATAATCTGACGAATAAGATAGCATGATGCCGTGATCAAAACAAAAACTTAAAATCTCCTCTGACGAGAAGCAAGTTGCATTATCAGCCACAATTTTCCGAGGGACTCCGAAGCGACAAATGATGTTCTCCTTGAGAAAGCTGCAAACCACTTCGGACGTAGCTCGTTTAGTAGGAACCACTTCAACCCATTTTGTAAAATAATCAGTCGCTCTAAGGACGTAAACATGCCCCTTACTGGAAACTGGATTGACAGGTCCTACAAAATCAATACCCCACTGCTGAAATGGAGCGTCGATGACAACTGGCCTGAGTGGAAAAGATGCCAATTTCACTTTACCAGCAAATTGCTGACATAACTGACATTTGTACACCCTATCATATGCGTCACGAAACATAGTTGGCCAATAAAACTGTGCTCGTAGAATCTTGAATGTAGTGACCCTTGATGAGAAGTGCCCTCCGCATGCCTGATTATGAAAAGCTTCTAACAACCTTCGCTGCTGATCCTTTCCAACACATAATAGGAAAGTTCCGTCAAGGCCACACTTGTACAGAACGTTGTTAACAAGCATGAAATTATGTGCTTTCAATTTCAGTGTTCTTTTCTGCTATTTGTCCATGTGACGTGGACATTCTCCATACGTTGAATAATACCACAAAGGTGTGTACCATTCTTCCGTAGAATTAACAAGTACGACCAAAGGAAGGTCCTCTTCAACTTCTTGTTCTGAACCAATTCCACCATTGCCCTTGAATTTGCGATCTCCATCTTCCACCAATAATCTGCAAAGACCTTCCCCGCGAACAAGCTTGGTTGGTTTAATCTCCAAATTTGTAATGTCCCCGTTTTTAGCACTTCACTTTTCAGTGATTGATAGCCTATTCCCAGTGTGTTGTCGGATAATCAGTGACAAAATTAGGGTTTTGCGTTTTGGAGGATGCTTTTGCTCGAGGTTGGTTGTTTTAATGGCGGATTCTTTCTGGGTTTTCAGAGAGCTTCGCAGTGGTATGTTTTTCTTGGCATTCTGAGCACCTTCAGGAATTTACTATTTTTAGTAAATTCTATTTTTAGCAGTGGTCCAGTCAGCATCAGCTCAGTCAACTTTCCTCTTCGAGCAGTTCATTGGGAAATTCTCATTTTTGGCTTAAGGGGTTCATTTTGGAGAAATAAGTTATTCTTAAGTCAAAATGTTTTATTTTAAAATATCCCTTGGCCTAGTGATATAACTTAACAGTTGTTTTAAAGAAGGGGCTTTGAGGGGTATTTTATCATGAAGGAAATATTTTAATATTTCTAAAGTTTATAATTGCTCAAGGGAAAATGGACGCCTTTTTGAAGGAGTTTATATTTTATTAAAAAAAAGAAGTGATTTATATCTCTCAAGGAAAGTACGCCACTTTGAAGAAAGAGCTTTGGTCAAAGATTAAACCTAAAAGCAGCTAGGGATTAGGGCGCACTTTCTAGATGCCTCCGGAGTCTTCTCTTCATTCTATAAAGGAGGTTCCTTCTCTTCTTTGGATTATCTTTTATCTACAGGAATGTTATGCTGCCGGATTGGCTGTGGGATTGCTTCGAGGAATGTAAGCCTCCTAGCTAGGCATTGCTTCTCGCTTGAAAGATAGCGACTAGTGGTGAGATAGTATAGTTTGAGTGTTTTGTATCAAGATTTCTGCATTATTGTCATTGCGTGGCTTTGTAGTTCAGATTTGTGCATTTTAGTGAGATTCTAGAATGGCATTTTCTTCATAGTAGATTGTTGTTTTTAATCACAAGTCAAAAAATACAAAAAGAGTTGTTCTGGGTATTGTCTCATTGGTTTTCTCTGTTGGAAGCGACCCTTCATGAATATTTGCAGATTTTAATATGAAGCTTATGATTTTATAAAGCAAATTCGTCATTCCTTGTAGGGCGCACTTTCTAGAGTGCCTCGGGATCCGTGTCATTAATTAATAGCCACTTTTAGCTGCCTTTTCTTATAGCTAAACTAGGCGCCATCATTTTATAGGTCCATTGCATCAAACTTGAAGTCTTTTGGCCCTGTTTAGGGTGTTATACGAGCAATTTAGTGGGTTACAGGCATGCTGGTTATTAATTTAAAGTGCAGATCTGTGAAAATCAGAATCATCATTTTAATCCTTGAGAGAAGTTATTGGTTTGGCATCCTTAATCAAGCAAAGGAGAGTTCTTTATATGATGTAATGCTAATCTTTTAAATTCATATGCTCTTGGCAGGCGAATGCTCTTCATTTTGTAAACTGACAGTAGTACTGGCAATAGTTCTCAATCTTGTTCAATTCTGATTTGTAATGCTTATCTTACATTCTGAAGTTGCTTTGTAATATCTCACATCTCCACCCTATGGTAGCTCCTTTCCCACTTCAGGTTAGAAAGCACATTCTGGATGTCGAGTTACTTTCAGCATTCTAGCTTATTTCTCTTCAAGCATTGTAATTCTTAGCACTCCGCCATATGGTCGCCTCAACTCCATACTGGATTGGGTAGCACATACTTGGTGTTGAGTTCCTTTCAGTACTTTGTAGTGGTAGAAGATCCTCTGACCATATGCTCGCCATCATCGGCGCCATTCTTGGTTAGAGTTACCTTCAATTGCATTTTGTTTAAGGCACTGACGATCCTCTTGCCATATGACAGCCTCTCTCGTGTTGAGATTGAGTGCGCATTCTTGGCAATGAGTTATTTGTAATCTGCTGGTTTGAATTATCTAACCCTAACGGGTGCTCTCTGCATTGTTGTGTACTTGAAAAAAATTAAAAAAATTGGCTCGGAATATTTCAAAATCATATTCTTGAACCCTCGCGATCCAATTCCCTCTTCTCGTGCCCATCTCCTGTTGAGTAAGCACACTTTTAACTGCTGGATCAGTGACATACACCGTTGTATGTGAATTCAAAAGATAAAATCTGAAATTCTTGACAGCTCTGACGACAGCATAAGCGTTCTTCTCGATCTGGGAATAATGCATCTCAGCATCTTTGAAATTAGCACTCATAAAAGCAATAGGAGATTCACCACCCTCGCTAAGCTTCTGTGTCAGAATGGCAGACAATGAATGTTCTGACGCATAACAGTAAAGAATAAAATCCTTCTGAAAGTTAGGCTGAACTAACACAGGTGCATTTGCAATAGCTTCTTTGATTTTGATAAAGGCCTACTTGCCTTCGTTCATCCACACAAATGTAGACGTCTTCTTCATCATTGCTGAAATCTCCTTTGTCAGCTCTGAGAAATCAGGTACGAACCTTCGGATAAAGTTAACTTTACCGAAAAAGGAGTGCACCTGCGTTTTGCTTGTAGGGAGAGATAGGTTTCTGATTGAATCCACCCGATTCGGATCTATTTTGGTACCTTCTTTGGAAACTACATGGCCAAGTAATTTTCCCTCCGTAACCGCAAAGATTGTCTTCTTCGGATTCAAAGATATTTTGTGATACCTACATCTCTCGAACACTTTCACAAGGTGTGAAAAGTGATCACTCCGTTTATCTGAAAAAACGGTTAAGTCATCAAGATAGACGACTATGATCTTATTCCTAAGATCCCCAAACGCTAAATCCATGGCTCTCTGAAAAGTAGCACCGACGTTGATAAGGCCGAAAGGCATCCTCTCATAAGCAAACGTTCCCCACAGTGTGGTGAAAGCTGTCTTGATCTGATCCTCCTCAGCCACTGCAATCTGATTGTAGCCAGAAAAACCATCAAGAAGTGATAGCATTTCCGATCCGGTAACTATCTGCAGTGTATGCTCCATGATAGGTAAGGGATAATTTTCCTTTAAGGACGATTGATTCAAGTTTCTGAAATCAACGCAAATTCTGATTTCTCCATTCTTTTTGCGCACAGGAACAATATTTGACACCCAGGTGGAGTGATGAATAGGAAAAATTATCCTCGAGTCCACCATCTTCTGAATTTCCGCGTAGATTTTGGTGATTTTGAGCTTTCTGAATATTCTCCCTGAGTGCTCTCATAATGTCTTGGTTCTCTTGTAATAAATCACCAGCACTGGGTACTCTACTATCACTCAGCAATAAATCTAGAAAGCTCGGAGCATCATATCCATATAATGCTCGGTATGGTGTCATCTGAATGCTCATGTGATGAGTGGTATTGTAGCAATACTCACAAAGGTATAACCACCTCACCCATGCCTTCTGCTGCCCTGAACTATAATTCCGCAAGTATTCCTCCACCCATTTATTGACTATCTCAGTCTGCCCATCTGTCTGTGGGTGGTAGCTGGTACTCGTAGTGAGTTTTGTCCCGCAAAGTTTGAATAACTCCTGCCAGAAGTTACTCATAAACCTGTTGTCCCTGTCATTGACTATACTCCGAGGCAAACCGTGCAACCTGAATACCTCTCAGAAGAACAAATCTGCCACCTGGGTAGTGATGTGTGTAGTAGTGATTGAGAAGAAATGTGCATACTTCGTCAACCGATCTACTACCACAAAAATGTTGTCCTTCCCTTGAGCTTTCGGTAAGCCCGTAATGAAGTCCATGGACAAGCATTCCCACTTCCTCTCAGGAATAGGAAGCGGCTGGAGTAAACCTGCAGGGTATGTATGCTCTTGCTTGTTCTGCTGACAAACAAGACATTCCCTGACATACTGGAGAACAAAAGACTTGAGACCCTTCCAAGAGAATCTCTCCCGTACCTGCCTGTAGGTCTTAAAGTAACCGGGATGTCCTGCCATAGGTGAATCATGGTATGATCTCAAAACTATGTCCCTCATCTCAGAACCTGGGACAAGAAATATCCTCCCTTTGTAAATGATAAGATCATCTACAAGTGAGTATCTGTCATCCTGCACTGTCCCATCTACTATGCTAGAAGCCCATGGGTTCTTAGCATATTCTGCCACTATCATATGTCTCCAGTCGTCTGAAATCTGTGTAATGGAGCTCAAGTGAGGACGGCGAGATAATGCATCAGCAACCACATTTTGAGTGCCCTTGACATAGGAGATGTCAAAATCATAAGACTGAAGTTTGCTGACCCATTTCTGTTGCCTTCCGTTCAAATCTCGCTGCCCAAGAAAATGTTTCAGACTATTATGATCGGTTTTAACACTGAATTTACTACCAACCAAGTATTGCCTGAATTTGGCCATGGCATGCATGATGGCCAACATTTCCTTATCATAGATACTGTAGCTCCGTTCAGGACCTCTTAGCTTCCTTCTCTCGAAAGCTATAGGGTGTCGATCCTACATGATGACTGCACCAATACCTTCACCACTGGCATCACAATGCAGCTCGAATGGTCTGGTGAAATCCGGTAAAGCCAAGACTGGACATGTAGTCATGAGAAGTTTGAATTCTCGAAGCACACCTATGCAAGTGGTGTCCACACAAATGCTCCCTTCTTAGTCAAATCAGTTAGTGGCGCGGCATGTCACGAGAACCCACTAACGAACCGACGATAGAAGGCACATAATCCTACAAACCCCCTGAGCTGTGTCAATGTCTCAGATGTAGGCCAATCGATGATAGCTCGAACCTTCTCTGGATCCATGCTGACTCCTGCACCGCTGATAATGTGACCCAGATATAAAAGCTCTGCCATGCCTAAAGCACACTTGGACTCTGTTGGTGTACGTTTTATCATCCACCGAACACACAGAATAAAATGTCCAAAGACACTCTATCCTCTCTTGAAAAACCACCGCGTATGCTAAGATTGCAAGAAGATCATATGGCGATTCCAAGGTTTCTTTTGTCAGGTCTCAACGTGTGGATAAGCTCAATGGCCGTTGTGATATGCTGGTAATAAACAAGGGGACTTACGTAAGAAAAATCTTCACAAGTTTAGGACTTAGGGAATTTATCATTAAAGGCTCTCGATTAGGACTTTCAATGAATCTCAAAAAAATGGCAAAAGGATAGGGTTTAGGAGAATCTAGTCTATACCTAAGAACTTAAGAGACAGTAAGGACTCGGTGAAGGGAATAAACCACACTTTGTTTCGCCTCCTACAGGACAACATACGCAAAATGTGTGCAATCTTCAAGGGTTGTGAGAATAATTTTCAAACCTTGAATGAGGCTGAAGTTAAGTTTCCACAATTAAGAGCTCAGGCTAACTTTACGCATCGAATGAAAATCATCCATTCGAAGAAAGTATGAGCTACACCTCACCATTGAATCAATACGATCAATCTCTCATTCAATTAACCAACTTTCAAAGCAAATTCTACTTAATCTAACTCTAACTTTAATCTATGGCGGAAGATGATATGCAACCTCGCTTACTATTTTATAATAAGAAGTTATTCAAGGCAAATCATGCTCAAGAGCTTTTATTATTCAAAACAGTCTCAATGCAACAATCTCATATTCTATCTCCACACTTTACAAATGAGGGGGCGAGCTCAATTTATAGGCTCCCCAATTACAATTTAATGGCCAAGATTGATTTCAAATCAACGGCCGAGATTACAAAATAAAACCCTAATTAGGGTTTGTCACTTTCGACCAATGAGAAAATTTCATTTGAGGACACTTGTCCTTTTTGCTAAATATAAATCAACAATAAAATAGAAAGTTGTTGCATGTTGATTTGGAAGAATTTGATTGGTTGGAAGATGACAAGGTGCCACCTCAGCGTGCTGGATGTCTTCCTTGGTTGCTTCGTTTTTCTTCCACGTGCTTGCCTTAGAATATTTTCCCTGTCGATGACTTTGTCCGTTGTGCTTGTTCCTTCCTAGCTGTGATCCTGGATTCCTTTTTGAGACTTTGATTTCTTCTTCTTACCTGTACTGGAATCTTTGAAGTCTGGAAGTCTCCCCTTGGAGCCGGTGCCTGGACTTGAAGTTGGTTGCCTTGAATTTCCTCCTGCTTGAACTGGGTTGATGTTATTCCTTTGGATTTCCCCTTTGAATTCTCCAATTTGTGTCGAGAAATTGTCTAAGTATGGAGATGTGTTTGGAACACCTCTTGTCACCGTCTGATTCTGATTGGAAGCTTGTCTTTAATTCTTCAGGAGATGAAATCCCTCAAGAAGTTGTCCTGATTGCTTCTTTCAAGTGTCTTGAATTTGGAGAAGAATGCCCGTGTGCTTTCGCCACAATGGAGGAAATTGGAATTTCCTCTGTGAAGTATTTCCCATACTTAGCCAAATTTTGGCTATTTTGTAACACCTTCATGTGGACCATTCAAGATTTAGCCAAGGTTTTGGCCATCTCCATGCTCGAACGAACTTTGCCTGTGGATTTGCCTTCAATTTTGAATTTGGCTTGTGCTATGTAGGAAAAATTCCATCCTTGGACAAGGATTTTATTCACTTCCTCTTTATTTTCCTCTTCATCCTTCCTATTTTCTGTCCAACACTTAGTGAATTCTTCTCATCCTCTCCTTGGGCGGACTTCACATGAGCTTGGACGTTTTCTCTCTTGGCCTAAGTTGGACTTCAGGCCACTTTGGACAAACATCTCTAGAGATAAGTCGAACTTTCTCTAGTGCTTACCATCTTTTCTCTTAAATTGGGGCGAACTTTCTCAACACTTTGACATTTCTTTTCTTGATCTAGGTCGGACTTTGCATCATGTTTGCCATTGTACTTGGCGGATCTTATGGATGTTCGGACATACTTTCTCCAACCAAAGTCGGACTTTGTAAAGGTTTGGACATGATGTGCTTAGGCAAGGTTGGACTTTCTCATGCTTGTCCCATCTTTTTTTCCTTCACTCCATTTGGCTTGAAGTAGACTTGCCACCATTCCATGCCATTGCTTCTTCTTTGAAGATTCCAGTCCACGCCATTGCTTCTTCTTTGAAGATTCGCCTCGTGTCGTCATCCATCTGCAAGAAATAAAATAAACAAATTCAGATTTTCTCTCTCCTATTCTAGCTCTGAAGTTAAATTTTTAACACTCTCTCTCCTGAAGTCACGGCGAATTTAATTTTGCCCATCGGATTTTATCTCTGGCCGGCACAAATTATTTTCCTCCAAAACATTGTCTGGCGAATTCGATTTTGTCCAAGGCATTTAAATTTCAGAGTAGTTGAGAATAAATTATTAAAATATTAAAATATTTTAATTTATTCCAACCCGTTCGTTTTGGACCCATGGCTATTTCGATTTTCCGAGTGATTTTCTTTGGCTAAAAGTTTATTTTCCAATTTTGTCCTTAATTTCGTCTAGCCAAGTCAAAATTCAAGCCATTCCGTCGTCAAATGTTATGCCGGATCCCTATTTTTCTTTGTCGAGGCGAGATTTTAATAGCACTGAGCCTATTTTCTTCTGCCAAAGTCAAATTTTCTCTTGCTCAATCGAATTTTTCTAGGCAAAATCCTTGTCTGGATGTCTTCATTGGGCGAATTTCTTTGACGCTTGACAAATTCTTCTTCCTTCTGGCCAAGGGCGATCATTCCTTTCTCCTTGCCTTCTGCATTTTTCTTCGGCCAAAGTTGTCAATTTCTCAACATTTTCTCTAGATACCCACACTTAGGCAAATTTAATTTCTTTCCCACCTTTGTGCTAGGCACACTTCGTTTTATTTCTTGCCATATCCCAATCTTCTTTAGCACTTGTCTTTCCGAACTTGGCACTTAACCCCTTGAGAATGTCATGATACTTAGCCAAAATCTTCATTTTTTCATCTTTTAGCCTCTATACTTAGGCAAATATTCGAATTTTTCCTTGGACTAGGCACTAACACTTAGCAAAAAAAAATCATTATTTTTCTCTTCATGTGCTTAGGCGGATCTCTTTAGCACATTGGACAAGCATGGCGGACTTCCTTGACATCTTGCTAACCTCTTCCAAGTGTGTGGCGGACTTCATAAGTCTTTTGGACAAGCATTTTGGATGTCCCACTTTTCTAGGGCGGACTTCAAAGAAGTTTAGACATCATCTCCTTGAACATGGCGGACTCCCAAACTTTTTAGCACTTTGCTTAACCCTTTGTCTCTTTGGAAATCCTATAGTACTTAGTCAAAATTTTGAATTTCCACCCTTTTAGGCTTTTACACTTAGGCAAATTTTCGAAATTTTCCTTGCTAGGCACCAATACTTAGCAAAAATCACTATTTTATCCCTTGATAGACCATGGCGGACTTTGAAGAACTTTGACAAGGTGAAGGCGGACTTTGGATGGTCTTGGATATCATCCCTTTGAACATGGCGGACTTCCAAAGGTTTTGGCACTTTGCTTAACATTTTATCCCTTGGAAATGTCATAATATTTAGCCAAAAATCAATTTTCCACCTTTTTAGGCCCTCACACTTAGCAAATTTTCGAAATTTTCTTTGGTAGGCATCAAGACTTAGTGAAATTTTTTATTTTTTCCCTTCTCATGTGCCTAGGCGGACTTCCCAACCTCTTGGCATGTGCATGGCGGACTTTCTTAGCTTCTTGCACTTCCTTTCAAGTGGATGGCGGACTTTGGAGGGGGCTAGGATGTTGAGGGCGGACTTCAAAACTTTTTGGCACTTTCTCCTTTGATGCTAAGGCGGACTTCACAAGCTCTTTGGACATGCTTGGCGGACTTTGAAGAATCTTGGCATCATCCCTCTTGAGGCTGGCAGACTTCATCTTGGTCTTGGACATTCTTTCTTGAGTGCTGGGCGGACTTTCCTTAGTCCTTGCCATTTTTCCTTCACTGCTGGGCGGACTTCCCTTACTTCCAGACATTTCTTCCTTTGTCCTGTCCCACTTTTCAAGGACCTCCTTCATGGCTGGCGATTTTCTTCAGACTTAACCAGATTTCTCATGAATTTTGCTCTTTTTTTGAGTTGATTTTCAGTGATTTTTGTGCTTCAGATCTGACTGGTTTTGACTGATTTTTTTAGAATCTGGTCTGATTTTCTCATGCTTTTCACTGATTTTTCATGCTTTTTTGCTTTCTTTTCCAGATTTTTCAATGATTTTTTCAATTTTTCTCTTTGATTTTCTGAGTGATTCTTCGATTTTTTTGGACTTCTGAGTGCATTTTTGGAATTCGGGACCTTCTAAATATAGAAATTTTCCAAAAATAGAAACTTTCTAAAAATAGAAAAAGCAAACCCTAAAAAATAGGGAACCTTGTTTGGCCCAAAAATGCTAAAAATGAAAAATCGAAAAAAAACAAATTTCCCTAAAAAATAGGAAGTGTCAGAATTGGCCGAATTCACAGGTGATCTTCGTTTCCTAGGCCTTCTGAGCGCTTCCATGACGTCTACGCACTGATTCAAGCATGAATTACTGACTTGGATTAGATGACTTGCAAAAAAGACTGACTTGAAACCCTCAAAATGATGACCTCATTGTAAAAAGACAAGTGATAAGCAGTTGCAACACCGAGGCAAAAAGCGAAAACAGGGGGTCCCCATTTGCAATGGGGCGATGTGTGAAAAAGGTCACAACAGACTCCTTGGCGTACAAGGACTCCCTGTCAAGTATACTCAAAACCTCATCCAGGTGAACCATGTGTTCCTCCCATGATTTACTGTAAACTAGGATGTCGTCGAAGAACACCAATACATATTTCCTCAAGTGAGGATGGAAAACCCTGTTCATAGTAGACTGAAATGTGGCAGGAGCATTGGTTAACCCAAAAGGCATAACCAAGAAGTCGTAGTGTCCACAGTGACACCTGAATGCAGTTTTCTCTATGTCCTCCTCTTGGACTCTGATCTGATGATAACCTGTCCTCAAATCAATCTTTGAGAAGTAGCAAGCTCCATGAAGCTCGTCTATCAACTCATCTATCCGTGGGATAGGATACCTGTTCTTTATTGTCTTCCTGTTGAGCATTCTGTAGTCAATACACATTTTGAGTGTACCATCCTTTTTCTTCACCAAAACAACCGATGAAGCAAAGGGTGACTTACTCGGCCTGATGTGCCCCATAGCTAAAAGTTCCTTAATAGTTTTTTCAATCTCATCTTTTAGACGTTTGGGGTGCCTGTAGGAAGTGATCATGATCGGTTTCGTGCCCTCGTCCAGCTCTATGATATGCTCAATACCTCTATCAGGAGGTCTGCCTAGTGGGATAGCACTGAAAACCTTTGCATGTTTGATTCGTAGTTCCTGCACATCTAGATGGTAAGAAGAAGCTTGCTGCTCCAACTATGACGGCATTAACTTGCACTCAGCAGCCCAATCTACCATATCATGTCGAATCAAACGTTCCATTCTTCGGAGTGAAATTTCTTTCACATTGCTGTCCTTGATGGCTTTAAGAACATGATTCGTGCCATCAACTCTGAATTTCATCTCCATGTCATGCAAATTGAGTGTGAACTCTCCTATCGCATGAAGCCACTTCATGCCGAGAACTACATCCATTCCTCCCATGTTCACAACATAATAATCTGCCTTAAACTCAAAGTTATTGAGTTTCATGGGCAAGTCTGGTATCATCCTCTCGCAATTGAGAGTATATCCATCTGCAACCTTCACACGAATGCCTTCAAACTGCTGAGTTTGAATTCCCCGTTTCTCCACCAACCGTGAATCAATAAAGTTGTGGGTTGCACCTGTATCTAGAAGAGATATGACCCTTTGGCCAGCTAGGATCCCACGGAGTCTGAAAGATCCCTCTCTCTACATGCTGGACATATGAGCCTCCTGTAACTCAGTTTCCACTACAATTTATGCCTCATTTTCAGATTCTTCTCCATCTGTATCATAGATTGGAGCTTGCTGATCAGAAAAATCAGTCAACACTTCTCCCTCATAAAACCACTCCATGTGCCTGTTTTGCCCTTTAGGTTTGAGGGGGCAGTCATGATTAAAGTCATACGGACCCTTGCAGTAAAAACAAAGTTTCCTTCTACGTAAATCATTCATTGTTTCTCGATCTAAAGGGGCTGCAAATTTTTTCTTTTGATCTGCATTATCAGCCTTCTTTGGATCAGATTTGGTCTCAGTGTAGGAGGTAGATGGTTTCGAGCCAAATGGCTTACAAGGTGTAGTAAGCTCCATACTGCGAGCTTTCCTCATGGCCTCCTGTAAGGTAGGTGGATCAAAAGCTTTTATCCAACCTTTCATGGGCTCAAAAAGACCCTCAATGAAGAGTATAATCAGCCTCCTCTCAGAAATGCCTGTCACCATAACTGCCAATCTCTGAAACTCTCCAATATATGATTCCAAACTACCTAGTTGTTTCAGTTGTGCTAGGTCTCTGAAAAATAGTTCAGGATCACGCTTGTCAAACCTCTCTACCAGTCTATCTATGAACACCTGGTAAGAAGTAATTTGGTCATGGTGAAGAGTAGTCATGCCATGAATCCACCAGTCATGAGCCACGCCATCAAGGTGAAGTGCTGCAAATCGAATGGCATCCTCCTCAGGCATGGGACGTAATGTCAAGAATGTGTCCAACTTACTGACCCAGGCACGTGCTGTAACTCTACCAATGCCATCAAAGTTCACCAAGGTAAGCTTATTGGTCGCCTGTCTAAGATCATTATGCTTGTTTCTAGGCCTCCTGTCATTCCTGCTTCGGGTGTGTTCTCTCTTTTGGCTCATGAATCTATCGAAGTTAAGGTGCTCCTTAACTCTCGGTGGCAGTGCATCCCATTCATCATGCATAACCATGATGTTATCTGCAAAGTTAATCTCACCACCCTGTTCAACCTCATCCTCTTCCTCAACATCATTTCTGGTAAAAGTAGGACATGTAGCTCTCTCAAAGGTGCGTGCTGGAGCTATGACTCTCTGAGGTTCTCTATGAATACTGCCTTCATGATCTCGGTCCAGATTTTGAGCTCTATTAATTGTCAAATTTTGAAAAATTTGTGCTGAGCTGGTGGAGAATATTCGCCACCTGTTCTTGGCCTGCAACCATGCCTCTAAGCACATCTCTGGCTTCTCGGTCCTCGTCGGTGAGATGATTTCTGTGAGAACCTTCTCCTTCCCTGTCAGCCATATTATCCAAACCTATTTCCTCCTCCTGTTCGTCAAAGGGAAATGCTGAAAAAGGTTCAAAAGTGTTTCTTTGCAAACCAGGACCCCTACGTGAGTAGTACCTGTCAAACCTATTTTGATGAGACCGCATAAAGACTACTAACCCTGCAGGCTGGCAGGATCAGAGCTTTGATACCATTGTGATGAGCCCTGCTGGCTCTCAATTCAAACCCCAGTATTTCTTAAGTCTTTTTAGTGTTATTTAGTTTTTTAGAGAAAGTTTGATAGACAGAAGAGAAGGGGCGCACAGCATAAATGCTTATAAAATGTAAATTTGCACTATTTTTTTCAGAATGAAAGTGTAGAAGACATTATTTAACTGAAACAAATAGATTGCAAATGATAAACATACTGGAAGGGTTCCAGATTATTTATTTAAAACAGTAAGCCAGCTCGCTAGCCAAGAATGGTGAAAACTGACATATAAGGACGTCTGGCTTCCAGATTTGAGTTCTCCCTTTCAGAAACTGGATACAAGCACTTGGGAAGGGTACACTATAATGTCCCCAATTTTGCGAGCATCAGAGTTCAGTGGATTTAGCCTATTCCTGGCCCTCGTAGGCTCCTATGTCTGGTTAGAGGGTCTCTTTTGGCGATAATCAGAGGAATCTTTCCTTCAGCGTCTCGTGTGGGTTCAAGCTTAGCCATCAGTTGATCCAATTTCATATACTTAGTATTTATAGTAAGTCAGCCGATAAGCAATTCTATTTATAGCAGGGCATCAGAAGTTCACATGTTGGCAGTGTCGATTCCCAAATTCAGTTGAGTTGGTGAAATAAGGAGTTTTGCCTAAGTTATAACGTTTAATTATTATTAAAGGTGACTTTAATAATAATTAATATTTTAATATTATATTATAACGTTATATTTGCACTTTATGACTTGAGGGTCCATTCATCATTAAAAAGGGGGCCATTTTAATTAATTACTTGGGCGCCAATTTCAAGGACATATTTTAATATTCCAAAGTGCAAACATTATATTATTTTAAAAAGATTTAAAAGGCGAATTGGAGGGGATTGGCCTATTATCTTTTATCCCACATTGGTGAGAAAAGTGTATGAGCTCCTCCGGGAAAAGTATAAAAGAATCTTATGGGGCTCATTTGAAGGGATTCATAATTGATTATTGGATATTTGGTGTATGATTTCTCTTTGGCGTTTGGAGAAGGGAGCCCTAGGGTTTCTACCAGCGTATCGGCTTTGGAGAACGAAAACTCTCCATTGTTTCCGCATTCTGAGATTGTGGAATATCAGCTTAAGGTGCTCACTGTTGGCTTCATCCAGAAGTAAGGTCTATGCTTCATCAGATTTACTGCTTCAGTCTTGCAGGAGAGATTTGGAATAAGGGTTTCAGCATCTTTCAAGTACAGAAGATTGTTTCCGGGTATCTTTTCTTTGTAAAGCTTTCAAAAATTTATGCAATATCAATAAAGCTTCATTTTCAGCATTTAACTTGTTTCCAGCTATATATCATTGCATGTTATGCTTCAGAAATTGTTAATCTTTTGAATGCATAATTCTGTCTAGTAATCATTGAGAAAATATATAAAAATTACAAACCCTAGTTACTCAGCATCAGGTTTCAGAGGTTAGAGACGGACAGGTCTCATTGTTGATAATCTTGATAACATATCTCAGGCCATTATGACACTTCTCCTAGCAGTACGCAAGCGAGAGAAATTGACATCTCCAGCTGCTTATGTCTTGGTGTGTAGTGTCTTTGACCGGTGTAAAGACAAGTTGAGACCTGTTGTGACCTTTTTCACACATCGCCCCATTGCAAATGGGGACCCCCTAATTTTGGCTTTGCTTTTGGTTTGGCGTTGGTTTGTTTCTGTTGTTGTCTCTCTCTCGTTCTGTCTATCTTTCCGGGATGTGCCCGTCTGTGAGCTTTAACATGAAATTTGGCCAAGTCAAGAAATTAGGGTTTGAGTCTTCCTGGTCAGTTTGAGGTTGAGCAAAGTCAATAAATTGAAAATTGAGCCTAACGTTGTTGTCAGTGTGTTTCCAGCAGGCTCTCAGCAGAATTCCATCAAAATCTGAGGTACTTACTATTTTTAGTAAGTGTGAAATTACATGCAGTTTGTCAGCATTTTTGAGATTCCAACAGTCACACGGCATTCAGAGCATATCAAGCTACTCACAGGTTAAATTTGAGCGAAAAAAGGCAACTTACTACTTTTAGCAGTTCGGCTTCCGGCACGAATTTCAGGGTTCAGATGCAGAGTTTTTCTTTGCATGTCTAGATATTCCATCTGGGTTTTTCGAGAGCTTCGCGATGATATAACATGCAAAACGAGACGATCACTTTCAGAATTCAATCTTCCGAGGCTATTTTTAGTGTTTGCATGTCGGAGTTTCTTTTGCATGTCGGGTGATTCCTGATGGGTTTTTCGAGAGCTTCGCGATGGTGTGACATGCAAATGAAGATACTCACTCAGTAAGGAACTTGCTATTTTTAGCAGGCGTGTCCCGGCAGCCGCTTCCCAGCAGTTCAGAATCACGAGCTGATCGCAGTGCCACAGAAACGAAGAGAAACAGAGATCATTTGATATGCATGCATAGCAAATTAGGGTTTCCAGCTTCGGAGCCCAAAAAGAGGCGTAAAAAGTCAGGATTTTCAAAAACCGGTGTAAACCACTGCGATCAGATTCTTCAGGCTATCTGCTGGTGAAATTTCAAGTCAAACGGAGCACTTACTATTTATAGTAAGTCAATTTGGAAACTGGCTAAAAATAGTAAATCAGGTGCATGCGTTGATGTTGACAGACAGGTCACGTGGTGAGGAGCGCCTCATTCAAATTTCAAGTCGATCGGAGCAATGGAGCTATCAGAAACAAGAGGTTACTATTTATAGTAAACCACCTTCGAAAATGGGCTAAAAATAACAGGATGACTAAAAATGGCAGTGTTGACAAAACAACGAGGTCATAAGGATGCAGGGTGCAAAATTTCAAGTCGTTCCGAGCTTCAGATGCAAATTCAGAGGGCTTACTATAAATAGCAGGGCATGAAATACTGGCGAAAAACGAGAAAAAAGTTCTAAGTCTGGAACTTCATCCAGTAGCCATGGCAAAATGCGCCCAGGTTAATGAGGAGGCATAAAAAAATTCTAAGTTTGAAGTTCATCCTTCACACAGGGCAAAATGCGCCCAAACTGGAGAAAGTCAAATCAAAGTCAAAGATTTCCATCCTGCAGCAGGGGCAAAATGCGCCCAACTTGAAGAAGGGAGGTTGGAAATTTTTCTAAGTATCAAATCTCGTCCTGCTGCTAGGCCTAAATGCGCCCATCCTCCTCAAAGGGTGAAATGCGCCCAAGTGCATGCATATGAAGACAAAAGGTGGAATACGAAGAGTCATCCTTCACCTACATAGAAATGCGCCCAAGTTTAGGTGGTAAAAGGTAAGTGAATGGAGTGAAAGGTGGTAAATAAAGTGAAAGACACTTCATGGCGTGATAAACACAAGGTAAAAGATAGGCGTTATCCTCCATCAAGCTCAAAATGCGCCCAAGGTGGTGGGTGTTAGAAAATTTTCCTAAGGCATGTGAGGGGTGGAATTAAATTGCTAAGGCGTGGTTTCCAATTTCCTCTAAGTGCTAGGCGCCTCAAGTAAAAATGAAATATTTTTAAAGTGTTGGAGAATTTGCCTAGGCGTTGGGTTTAAATGAATATTTTCAAGTGTGGAGTGAAGTGAGAAATAAAAGTGTGCTAGGCGAATAAAATTTTCTAGTGAAGTTGATAAAATTCTCCTCCACTGGCAAACAAATGGAATTTTCTAAGGGAAATTTTTCAAGAGTGCAAGAGATGATTAAAATATTTTCTAAGGCAAATTATTTTCCCCCTTTAGAAAATACGCCTAGAGCTCAAGGTGGAAAATTTTTTCAAAGCGCGAGCAACTTTTCTCAGTGATGAAGTCAGGAGTGGGTGATAATGCAGATGAATTCAAGTTTCTTCAAGTTGGAGCAACACAGAACGATCTAAGGCGAAGAATGAATTTAAAATGGTAAAATAATATTTTTCTAAGGTTAAAAGTTCAAAAATTAAATGAACCCGTTCGTTGGGTACCCATGGATTCGAGGCGTTCTGAAGAAAATTCTCTTCTGGGTACTGGACGTTCGCGATGATAGATGGATTTCCAAGTCTTCCGAACTTCGCCGACACTTTTTCAGTGAAGAATTTAATTAGCGCTTGAATTGTGAATTTTCCTAAGGGAGAATTTGAAAATTTTCTAAGGCAAATGTGAAGAAAATGTGTTTTCAAGTTAAAAATATGCCTCGGCGGATGAGTTTTAAGTCAACTGCTTAGGTGAATTTGCTCAAATTCTTCATGAGGACAATCTTCTTGAGCCAGAGATGAATAAAATCAAAGTTGTCAGAGCTCCAACAGGTGAAAGGAATTTCTTGAAGATGCAGTTGAAGTTAATATTTTCAAAGATGATGCGCCCTTGAGGAAGATGGGTTGAAAATTTGGCTAAGGCATGAAGAATCATGAAGAAAGCAGAAGTTGACGCTTGGAAGTTAGAGCGTGAAAATCAGGTAAGTAGTCGAATTTATATTATGAAGTGTCCTAATACTCTTCTCCTTGCTTGTTTTGCAGGAGGAATGTCGAGGCCAGAGCACGATAACTTGAAGTGGTGAAGCACGATGATATTACAACCTTCAAAGGAAGATAAAGTTATAAGTTTCACATGAAGGAAGAAAAAGTTGCAAGAAATTGGCTAAGTGTTAGCTCAAGTGACAAAGAAATTGAAGAGCAACGTCAAGAAAGAAGATCAAGGACAGTGTGAACGCGTCTACAAGCGGAATCTTCTAGAAGACTGATTGTGGGCATTTATTGCCTTTGCTATTTTTGGGAGTGAGTGGGAATCTTTGATTCATTTAATGTACCACTCCCTACTCTGGCAGTTTTTAGGGTTAGGGCTAAGGTGGCACAATTTTAGCCACTCTATTGATTGTAACCCTAGCCGTCTTTTGGGACTTGGCTAGCTATATAAAGGGGGAGTCCCCCTCATTTGATTTTTCATTAGAAAGTAGACAGTAGAGAAGATCAGAGTAGAATTAGAGTAGAGGGACAACTTAGAAGTAGCTTAGTATAGATTGATAGTGTAGTTTGAAGAAGAGGGAAAGTTTTCCCTTTGAAAACTTTGTAAGAAATTGTTGTGAACACTCTCTCAATAAAAGAGTTTTTCATTGATGGTGAATTTCGTCTTTGTTGTGAGTAGCTAGCAAGGTTTCTTCGTCCTTCTGATTCAAGTAGTGACTTAAAGTAGAATAAGTTTCATTTCATGCAAGTAGAAGATAGTAATTGTGGAATGTGGTGTTTGATCTAAGCAACTTCGTCTATCCATACCACTAGTGTATTTGCTGATGGTGAATGCGCCTTGTGTGGTCAACTGGAATATCATGTACTTAACTTCGATCATGATTTGAATGATGGTATGCGTCATTGTGATGGTATCTTCATGTCAAGTGGTGGTTTGAACATCTTTAGTCATGTCCCTTGAAGATTGCACCAACTCCGTGGAAGCTGTCCGATGCGAGGCAAAGCGAAGTCCGGTTGAAGTTTGCTGAAGTTGAGCTCCATATCCCACGCCTTAGAATAGATTTAGACTCTCTTAACCTTACCCCATTTTATTCAGTACTTTCCGGTTAGAATAGGTAACTTGCGCTTCATAGACAAATCTTTCGAGCATTTGAATTCCTTTCTCCGCTGCCGAACAATTCCGTAAGTCCCCTTGAAATACCAGCAAAATCACATCGAGCCAAACTGAGCCTATTCGCACTGAAAGAACCTTGGAGTTGAACGCATGAATTTTCTTGCAATCTTAGCATGCGGAATACTTTGATCAAGAGAGAATAGGGTAGCCGTTGGCGACTTTATTCTGCGTTGGTGCGGTCACGAAAAACACATCAACAAGACCCGATTTGGTTGAGGAGGAGCAAGTGCAAGAAAAGAAGGTGAGTTTTGAAGAGAATAGTGACATCATTAACGCTCAAAAGGTTGTTATCAGTCATGATAACAATTCTGATTTTTGTAGCAGCAGTACCTTTGATGATATTGTGTGTGAAGTTGCTAGCACACACGATGCTACTTACCATGTGGTGAGTGATGTTGATTCAGCTTCATATCACAGTGCGGATGACAAATCAGAAGATTTGTGTGGAAATGTTTCGTCACAAGGGTATCATCATTTAGCAAGGCAATTGAAGGTTAATGACAGTATGATTGCCACAACCGTTGAGCATTTTGATGTTGCTCATCAGATGCTGGCCACCTATGGTTGGAGTACTCCTTTGACAGATGAGCACGGTGATAGTGTTTTTTCCCTTGTAGAGATACATGCACTTCGAGAAGCGATTGGAGTGATGAAACAAAATTACCTACAACTACTTGCAGACAGGGATTTTCTGAAATATTCCGAGCCAAATTTTTTCAACTTTTTCAATTGCAAGTTACAAACAATACGCACCCGTTAAGGTTAGCTCTAAACCAAAACGATGCTGAAACAACTCTAACCAGAATGTACACCAGGATCCCGATGTGGGCAAGGTGTGAGCATTGGTCAGAGGATCTGAATTGAAATGCTTATGAAAAAACTCTAACCAAGAATGTGCCCGCGAAGGACGATCATATGGTCAGAGGATCCCTATCACTAATAAGCTGAAATAACTCGACGTCAAGAATGTGCTTTCCAAACCGAGATGGAATGGGAGCTACCATATGACGGAGATGCTAAGAATTACAATGCGGTTAAGGGAAATAAGCTAGAATGCGGAAAGTAACTCGACACCCAAAATGTGCTTTCTAACCCGGAATAGGAAAGGAGCTACCATAGGGCGGAGATGTAAGATATTACAAGGCAATTACAGAATGTAAAGATGAGCATTACAAATCAGATAATTAAGCAAGATTAAGAACTGCTGCCAGTACTACTGTCAGCTTACAATATGATAGAGAATTCGCCTGCCAAGAGCATAGAGTTAGAACAATTCAACGAGCATTTAGATATAGAATTCTCCTTGCTTAATGGAAATACCAAACTGATTTCTTCTCTCAAAAACCAGATTTAAGATTCTGATCAAATCAGATCTGCACCTTTAAATGCAAAACCAGCAACCCTAAAATCCACTAAAATGCTCACAACTCACTCAATACTTGTCAGAATGACATGAGACTTGATGCAAACGAATGCTAGGATGATGACAATGAAGACTAGACAAAGAAACAGCTGACAAATTGAAGTATTTTTTTTTCTAAACACTTGCCAGGCGGAACAGAATGGTACAGCCTCTAGAAATGTTCTACCAATAAGATAAAATCAGATTCTTCATTATAAATCACCAAAATTTGCACAAATGGGCGCCTAGGGCATAGAAATGGTTCTAGCCAATACCCAGAACGAATATATTTTTATTTTTTGACTTATGAGCAAATACAACATGCAGCTATACTAAATCAGCAACTCCAGAACTTCATTAACATGCTAGAAATTGAACTACAAATGCAAAATAACTACTACAATGCAAAAATCTCACTACAAAATCCACTCAACTACAAACTAACTCTCCACTAGTTGCTATCTTTCAAGCAAGAAGTCGAGCCAAGGCTAGGAGGCATTCATTCCTCGAAGCAATCCCAATACCATTTCGGCAGCATAACATTACTCAAGTCATAAGATGATAAAATGAAGAGAGAAGGCCTTCTTTTATAGACTTAGTAGATAATCTCTAGATGCTTCTAGAAAGTGCGCCCTTTTTCCAATTTGAATTTGACTTCATTTTCCCTCCAAGAGTGGCGTCCCTTTTTAAGAGCAAAAATAAATCTTTTAATAAAATAATATCTCCCTCAAAGTTGGCGTCCAAATCCTCTAGCTAAAATTTGGCCTTTAGAAATATTAAAATATTTCCTCCATGTGAAAATACCCTTCAATGTCCCCCTTTTAAAGACAATATTAATTCATGATGCTAGAACAAGGAATTATAATGTTAAATTATAACATTATAATATAAAATATCTTATATCACCATGGAAATGCATCAGAAGCCAAATTCAACCATACCGTCTGAACAGACTGCCATAGTGAAGCCTACTGATTAGGAGTCAACAAGTCAACTGCTAAAAATAGAATTTACTAAAAATAGTAAATCCATGTAATTGCTCAGAATGCCGAACCGAAACCACCAACGCGAAGCTCTCTGAAAACCCAGAAAGAATCCGCAATCCAAAATCAACAATTCCAAATGCAGACTCAGCAAAAAGACGAAAACATCCTCTAAGAAGTTTGGAAACCCTGATTCGAGCTTCTGCTAGCCGACAGCTCACCGGGGATAGGCCATCAATCACTGAAAGGTGTAGTGCTAAAAATGGGGACATTACATTTTCTTCTCGAGTGGGATTGCATTTGCTATGATGCATTGCAGGGAAAGGAGGAGAAGGTTGATGAGCTCATTCATGAGCTTGAGGTGACTATGGACTCGTTGCAGAGTGCCCAGTTGGCCCTTCAAGAGTCACAATTACAAATTGAGAAGCTTACCGTGGCATTGAGTTTAGCACAATCTTCACCATCTTTTGATAGAGTTCAGATTTCCATGGCAGCAGTTGGTGAGGAGCATACACCCATGGTTCATAGCTGTGAGCAGGTTGAGGATGTGGTTACATCCATCACAAATATTGGTGCAGTTGACTCAGATGGGATGAGTGTTTTGGTTGAGAGCTCTTGTGATGAGATAGTTGATTTTTCCGAGAGTTGTGTGACAGATCACGTCACTACTCCATCGTCGTCACAGGAGATATGTGGGGTATCATCCAGTATAGAGATTTGTACTTATGCTGATTTGTTTCCCCAGAACTATGATGGTCAGCCATTGACAGAGGTGGGAGCATTTTATCTTGATTGCATAGTGAGGAGTGTTCATCACTTCTCCTTTAGTCCACACACGGAGGATTTGATGATGCATCGGTGTGGATTGGCTCCGGAGTTATACCATCCGGTGTGGGATGGGTATTCACCATCTTCAGAAGATGGGATTAGCGGCTGCAAGCGCCAGACTCAGCTGTTTGTGGGGGATTACTTGCAAGGACAGCTATCAGTTTTACATCATGCTGATATGTATCCAACAAGGTTTGCTACTTCTTTGTCACAAAGTTTTCTTATGGGTACATGGTTATAGGATGACTATGGTGTCAGTTGGCATGATGGCTTGGTCAGTTATCACATCCATGAGGGTTTAGCAGAGGACAGGGAGAGATTCGGTGTAGCAGATGCTTCTAGAAGTTCTTATCTCCGCATGACAGATGGATGTGAATTCATATTGTATTGGGATCCAGGTGGTGACAGTTTTGGCACCGAGTATTGGATGGGTCCCATTGGGTTACTTCACTATTCTCAGCATGGTGAAGTTGGAGGCAGTAGAGTGCAATGGAAGCCTGGGGATGACAGACACGACAGACTTTCACTTTGGGTTTGGGATCCAGGGATAGCCTGCGAAGTTGTGTTTTGTTGATGCTACAGGAGACAGTTAGAGATGTGTGGGACACTTTACAGTTCTTCTTTTGGGCCTTCCGAGGAGTTGGGTTTCTTTGCAATAGAGATTGCTTGAGGACAAGCAATTTCAGGGAGGGCGGACTGTAATGTCCCCAATTTTGCGAGCATCAGAGTTCAGTGGATTTAGCCTATTCCTGGCCCTCGTAGGCTACTATGTCTGGTTAGAGGGTCTCTTTTGGCGATGATCAGAGGAATCTTTCCTTCAGCGTCTCGTGTGGGTTCAAGCTTAGCCATCAGTTGATCCAATTTCATATACTTAGTATTTATAGTAAGTCAGCCGACAAGCAATTCTATTTATAGCAGAGCACCAGAAGTTCACATGTTGGCAGTGTCGATTCCCAAATTCAGTTGAGTTGGTGAAATAAGGAGTTTTGCCTAAGTTATAACGTTTAATTATTATTAAAGGTGACTTTAATAATAATTAATATTTTAATATTATATTATAACGTTATATTTGCACTTTATGACTTGAGGGTCCATTCATCATTAAAAAGGGGGCCATTTTAATTAATTACTTGGGCGCCAATTTCAAGGACATATTTTAATATTCCAAAGTGCAAACATTATATTATTTTAAAAAGATTTAAAAGGAAAATTGGAGGGGATTGGCCTATTATCTTTTATCCCACATTGGTGAGAAAAGTGTATGAACTCCGGGAAAAGTATAAAAGAATCTTATGGGGCTCATTTGAAGGGATTCATAATTGATTATTGGATATTTGGTGTATGATTTCTCTTTGGCGTTTGGAGAAGGAAGCCCTAGGGTTTCTACCAACGTATCGGCTTTGAAGAACGAAAACTCTCCATTGTATCAGCATTCTGAGGTTGTGGAATATCAGCTTAAGGTGCTCACTGTTGGCTTCATCCAGAAGTCAAGTCTATGCTTCATCAGATTTACTGCTTCAGTCTTGCAAGAGAGATTTGGAATAAGGGTTTCAGCATCTTTCAAGTTCAGAAGATTGTTTCCGGGTATCTTTTCTTTGTAAAGCTTTCAGAAATTTATGCAATATCAATAAAGCTTCATTTTCAGCATTTAACTTGTTTCCAGTTGTATATCATTGCATGTTATGCTTCAGAAATTGTTAATCTTTTGAATGCATATTTTTGTCTGGTAATTATTGAGAAAATATATAAAAATTACAAACCCTAGTTACTCAGCATCAAGTTTCAGAGGTTAGAGACGGACAGGTCTCTTACATACACGCCAATGATGAAAGAAAAACCAGAGCCAAAACAAAGGCGTTTCAGCTAGATGCTTCACACGCCTCCCTAAAATGGGCACAAATCCCAATGCAAGTCGTACGGCCAAGAAGAAAGAGAAGTGGTAACCCTGCTGGAGCCACAGATCTGATGAAGAGGACGCCACAAGTTAAGAAACCCCTTTCTTATTGCAATCAACAAGAAAACTATATATAATACTCTGTCTGAATCATGTAGAACCTCTGAATGAAGCTCTCAACTGCACTGATTCGATTGATCTCTCACAATCTCAAGAGTGCTCAACACTGAAGAGGAATCGTTCTTCAATGGAAAATTGTTCAAACCCTAATCACAGGAGAATGCACAGGAAGAAACACAAGGCAAAGTCGAAATTATCAAAAGGTGAGTTTCTCATTGCCAAAAATGCCTTATATAAGGAAGGCACGCATTTCCAAGAAGATACGCCCTTTTTGCCATCATTAAAATCTTTTAAAATAATATTAAGTCTTTTCAATAGTCATGACTTAATATTTGGGCGCCTTTAATATTTTAAGTGATTAAAATATTAAATCACTTTTTAGAGAATATTGAAGTGATTTGAAAAGTATAAAATTAAATATTAAGTCAATTAATATTTAAATCACTTAAAAACCCATAACTCACTCAAAACACCAAATATTCCTGTGTCGTCAGAAGTTGTCGACTCCTACACTGCCAACGCCTGCTGTGAACCAATCACTGGGCTCTGAAAACAAGAACGACCAAACTCTCCAGAAAGTGCCACTGACCCTCTAACCAATCCAGCTAGCCCACAAGGGTCCAATAAAGGGCTAACACACTATTCCTGAGAATTGACTAGAGCGGGGACATCACATAAAGGATGTGGACCTGTTGTGACCTTTTCACACATCGCCCCATTCAAAATGGGGACCCCCTAATTTTTGCTCCATTTCAGTCTTTTGGCTTTGGTTTCTCTCTCTCTTTCTGATGTCTGTCTTTCCGGGATTTCTCCGCCTTTGAGCTTAAAACATGAAGATTTGACCAAGTCTGAAAATTAGGGTTTTGAACTTTTCAGCCAATTTGGGGTCGAATAAAGCAAGCGAATTGAAAATTGAGCTTAACATTGTTTGTCAGTGTGCTTCCAGCAGCTCTCAGCGGAATTTCATCGAATTCGAGGTACTTACTATTTTTAGTAAGTGTGAAATTAGGCAATTCAAGATTTTTGAAATTTCTGAAGTCACCCGGATTCAGAGCATATCAGACTATTCGTATGCAAAATTTGAGCGAAAACAGACAACTTTACTATTTTTAGCAGTCCAGCTTCCGGGACAAATTTCAGGGGTCAGATGCAAAGTTTTCCTTTGCATGTTGGCATATTCCTTCTGGGTTTTCAGACCTTCGCAACGGTGTAACATGCAAGACGAGGCGACCACTTTCAGAATTCAGCCTTCCGGGGCTATTTTTAGGGTTTGCATGTCAGGGTTTCTTTTGCATGTCGGGTGATCCCTGATGGGTTTTTCGAGACCTACGCGATGGTGTGACATGCAAATGAGGATTTCACTCAGTAAGGAACTTGCTATTTTTAGCAGGTGTGTGCTGGCAACCGCTTCCCAGCAGTTCAAAATCACGAGCTGACCGCAATGCAGCAGAAACGAGAGCAAACAGAGATCTTTTGATACGCATATAGAGCGAATTAGGGTTTCCAACTTCGGAGCCTAAAAAGAGGGGTTAAAAGTCAGAATTTTCGAAAACCGATGTAAACCATCGACAGCATCCATCAGGCTATCTGGGTAAAATTTCAAGTCAAACGGAGCACTTACTATTTATAGTAAGTCAATTTGGAAACAGGCTAAAAATAGTAAATCAGTTGCATGCGTCGATGCCAGCGGTAAGGTCACGTGGTGAGGAGCGCCTGATTCAAATTTCAAGTCAATCGGAGCAATGGAACTACCAGAAACAAGCAGTTACTATTTATAGTAAATCACCACCAAAAATGGGCTAAAAATAGCAGGTCAGCTAAAAATGGCAGTGCCGACAGGACAACAAGGTTATGAGGATGCTATGTTTAAAATTCCAAGTCGTTCTGAACTTCAGAGATGCAAAATCGGGAGGCTTACTATTTATAGCAGGGCATGGATAAGCTAGCTGAAGTAGGTAAAAATGTCTAAGTCTGAGTTCCATCTAGCAAACACCTCCAAATGCGCCATGCTTGCCTTCAAGATGATCAAAAATATTCTATGAAATGAGTTCATCCTCCTGCCACCCCACAATGCGCCCAAGTTGGTAAAAAAAATTCTAAGGCAAGTGTTTTATCCCTCACACATAGCTAAATGTGCCTTGCTTGATGAAGAAGCAAAGATGTTCAATCACAAAAAAATATGCTAAGTATAAAAATCCACCTCCCTATGCTAAATGCGCCCAACAAGCAAAAGGGTCAAAGTAGTCAAAGTGTTTTATCCCTCACACATGGCTAAATGCGCCCACATGCTAGCAAGATGCTAAAAACTTTCTAAGGCAAGAAACTCGTCCTCCACCCTAGGCTAAATGTGCCCATTCTTCTCAAGAGCTGAAATGCGCCCAAGTTCATAAAAAGTCAAAGGGGTCAATGAAGTTTATCCTTCACCCTTGCCTAAATGCGCCCATCCCTCTCACCCCCTCAAATGCGCCAAGAAGAGGAGAAAGTCAAAGAGGGCGTTGAAATAAAGTCTTCATTCTCCTGAGTATGAGAAATGCGCTCAAGTTGAAGTAAGATGGAGGGTGAATAAAGTGTGAAGTAAAATGCTAAAGTATTTACCTAGGCGTGGTTATTATTCTCCTCTACATGTGCTATGTGCGCCATGCAAGGTGTGAAGATGGTGAAATAAAATTGATGGGAGAAAATATTGCTAAGTGGTGAATAAAAAAGAAAAGAAAATGCTAGGCGTGGATGTGAAGTTACCCCTCTACATGATATATGCGCCCAAGTGTGTGAGGTGCAAAATAATAATATTTTCCTAAGGCATTGAAGTTAATCCTAGGCGTTGATGAATGAAAATATTTCCTAGGCGTGTTGAATGTCCCTCTTCAAGTATTAAATGCGCCAAGGGTGGTGAATGCTAAAGGGGTGTTGAAAATATTTCCTAGGCGTGATTTTATCCTCCTTCAAGTTGAATATGCGCTCAAGGTGGTGACTAAATATTGCTAGGCGTTGGTTTTAAAATGTTCTCTATGACATATGAAATGCGCCTAAGATGAGTACTATGTGTAAAAATAATATGAGGGCGTTGGAATTTTCCATGATGTGCTTTCTTGAAAAATTTTCTAAGTGAAGTTGATATTTTCACGGGCAAAGTTGATCGAGTTGAGTAAAAATTTTCAAGGGCAAAAAAATTTCAAAAAAAATGCCAAGTGATTCAAAAATTCTCTAAGGCACAAATATTTTCTCCCTTAGAAAATGCCTAAGTCTGATGAAGTGATGGAATTTTCTTGAAGCACAGATGAGTTGCCAGTGATGAAGTCAGAGGGTGCCAACATTGCAGGATGGATTTAAAAATGTTTTCAAGTCAGAGCAACAAAATTCTCAGAGGAGATGAAGAAATGAAATAAATTGTTGAAAATTATTTTTCCAAGGTTCAAAATTCCAGAAAATTAAATGAACCCGTTCGTTGGGTACCCATGGGTTCGACGCGTTCTGAAAGAAATTTTCTTTTGGGTATCGAAGATTATCAATGAGGAATGGATTTTAAGGTCTTCCACAGTTTGTCGAGGATTCTGGGATGAAGATTTTAAATGGGCACCAGGTTGATGAATTTCCTAAGGGAAATTTGAAAATTTTCTAAGGCAAAATGAAGAAGATGTGTTTTCAAGGTAAGATACTCCAGACGATGAATTTGAAATGAACTGCCTAGGTGAATTTGCTTAAATCCTTCGTGAGGATAGTCTTCCAGAGCCAGAGATGAACGAAATTGAGTATCGGAGCCCCAAGTAGTGAAATGAATTTCTCAAAGATGAAGTTTGTCTAAGGCATGAACTTGAACGTGAAGTTGGCTAGCGTGGAGGCGATGAATGCTTGGAAATTAGAGCGTGGGAATCCTGGTAAGTAAGTTGAATTTACATTATGAAATGTTCTGATACCCTTTCCCTTGCTTGTTTTGCAGGAGGAACGTCGAGGCCAAACAGTGATGACTTAGTGTGATGAAGCAAGTGATTCAAGGCGACAGCTCAACCTCGAAGGAAGAAAGTTGCATGAAAATGGCTAAGTGTTGAGGCTCAAGTAACAAAGAAGAAAAGTTTTCAAAGCTTAAGATGGAGAAAAGAATGTAAGCTCGAGCGAAGTCGAAGAACAAAGTCAAGAAGAAGATCGAGAACAGTGTGAACGCGTCTGCAAACGGAATCTTCTAGAAGGATGATGGTGGACATTATGGCGCATTTATTACCCCACTCTCCTTTGTGGCGGTTTTTAGGGCAAATCTTGTTTAGGGCTGAGGTGGCACGATTCTAGCCACTCTATTGATTGTAACCCTAGCCGTCTTTTGGGACTTGGCTAGCTATATAAAGGGGAGTCCCCCTCATTTGTAACCTCATTAGATATTAGAAATTAGAGGTAGAAGCAGAGCTTAGAGGAGTAGAGAGAAGTTGATAGAGTAGAACGTAAAGTAGTGTAGATTGAAAAGGAAGGAAAGTCTTCCCTTTGGATACTTTGTAAGAAGTTGTCATGTATGCTTTCATAATAAAAGAATTTTCATTGATGGTGAATTCTTCTTTGTTGTGAATAGTTGTTGAGGCTTCTTCGTCCTTCCAATTCACGTAGCATCTTGAAGTAGCTTAAAGTAAAGTAGATTTCATTTCATGCAAGTACTTAGTAATTGTGGAATGTGGTGCTCGATTTGAGCAAGACTTCGTTCGTCCATACCACTAGCGGGCTCGCTGACGGTGGGTTCGCCTTGCGTGGTCAACTGGAACTTTGTGAAACTTAACTTCGATTATGGTTTATATGTTGGCATGCATCGTTGTGATGGTGTCTTCATGCTAGATCGTGATCTGAACATCTTGAGTCACTCCTTTGAAGATTGCACCAGTTCCGCGGAGGCTGTCCAAAGTGAGGCAAAACGGAGCTTGGTTGAAGTCTGTGAGAATTGATCGCCATGTCCCACGCCTTAGAGTAGATTAGAACATTCTTATCCCTACACCCTTTTAATTTCAGTTCATTTCGGGTTAGGATTAGGAAACTTGTGCTCATTTGCCAAATCATTCGAATTACACGCAAAGCCCCTTAGTCTACTGTCTGTTGTCAGCTATCGAAAAATTGTGTAAGTCCCCTCGTGAGAACACAGCAACTCACATCAAACCAACTGAGGGTATTCTAAGTATTCGGAACCTTGGAGTTGAAAGCATGATCTTACTTGCAATCTTAGCATGCTGAATACTTTGTTCAAGAGAGGATAGGGTATCCGTTGGGAAACTTTATTTTGTGTTGGTGCGGTCTCAAAAACCACGTCAACAGGACGCAGAGCTGATTGAACCACCAATTGGCACATATGACTATGATAAATGCGAAGTCAGTAGCAATGTCAAATACAACTAGGAGTAAATAAGTCTATTTATGAAATATCCCCTCACAAATTTTTTCAATTTTTTGCCACAACAACTTTACCCTTTAGCGTTAGCAAATCCAAATAAACAGCTGAAAGGAACCCTTTCACTTTTTGATCACCCAGATCCCAATGTGGGCAAGGTGAGAGCATACGCTAGAAAGGGGATTGTTAGCATGTAAAACTGAAACTATTGGAAAGACAATGCAAATGCAACTCGACCACTTATTTAGTGGGAGTATTTTGACGGCTCAACCGATCTGTAATGAGCCTTGCTCAAACTGACCTCAAAATGCTGATAAATAGCTCAAGGAATATCGTCAAACAATTCACTTGCAACCTCGCAGCTTGCTGGTTTATGTGATCAGACTGATATGTTCTTTGAAAATTGATTATCGAATGCTTCCAATGCTTGAAATTCAATACTACTATGCATAAATTAACATCCAAAGGCATGAATGACTTCTATAAATCATCTACAATGCATATAAATGACTTCTAAGTGTAAAAACATACACCTACAGCCAACTGGTATTTTGTCAAACAGTTGGTATGCAACTATCATGCTAATAATAACATCTACAGCCTATTGGCATTTTGCCAAACACTTGGCATGCATTCCTAATGAGTGTTAATTAATTTGGCAATACAACAAACACTTGTCATGCAACATATATCTCCTTTATTTGTAGACAAGCCCGATGTACAAAATGTCATGAAAAAGCCAAGATTCTTGGCTTACAATGAGATATGCCAAAGATTCTGAAATCTGACTATGAATTGAAAACTACAGCAGTGATTAAAGATTTGCAAATGCAACTATAATAAGCTGATAATTACAATGTTATTTTGCTGATAAAATGTCATCCTAAATGCAATGCAATGACTGAAAGAAATCTGGAAAATGGTACCAGCCATGTCAAATAAATTTGATAGGCTGAATCTGCCTCATTTGAAGTAGCGCCCAGCTTCACAACCGACCAGCAAAGCCTCATGAACTTTCTAGAATTTATTGAATCCCCCAAACATGAAATCGCCCCTGTTTGTGATCAGCCTTCAGAAATTAATAAATGACGGCCTCCTCTTCATTCAAAATGTATAGAAATTTATTCTTTGATCTTCCACAATGGTGCCCCCAACTTCTTGTGAAAATTCAATGCAAAGAGAGCCCCTTTGATCAAAATCATGGCTTCCTATCAGCTGGTAATGAAGACTGATAAATGTCTAATCAAAAATATAATCTCCAGCAAACGTCCTTCTAAATGATGAATAGATGAAGACTATGAACCTCAAAATTGTCTTCAATGCAAAATGTTCTCTAATGATGAAGTCGATGGACTCATTAAGCTGCTATGATAATGTAATGTCCCCGTTTTTAGCTCTACTCTTTTCAGTGACTGATGGCTTTTTCCCGGTGCGTTGTCGGCTGGTTAGAGGCAGAATTAGGGTTCCCAACTGTTTGGTGGGTTCTTTTGAAGATTCAGGGTTTTGCTTGTTGGAGTTTGGGTGTTTAGATTCTGGATTCTTTCTGGGTTTTCAGAAAGCTTCGCAATGGTGGTGCATGCGCTTCAATCCGGATAACTTTCAGAATTTACTATTTTTAGTAAATTCTATTTTTGGCAGTGGACAGGCTGGTTTTAGTTCAGTTGATTCTCTCCTTCTGGCGGTTTAGTTGGTATTGATGTTTCTGGCATTTTGGTGCATTTCTGGAGAGATAAGTATTTTACAGGGTTACCCGGGGACACGTCACCCCCCCCCCCAAATCCCCCGTCCTAGTTCCGAGGACGTCCCGGGTACCAGGGGACGGCAAGGGGACGGGGGGGGACCATCTCCCTTTTTCGCCAAAACTCGAGAAACGCCCCCGGATCTGGGACGGGTTATCCCAAAGAGGGACAGCTGGCGGATGGGGGGATCTGAGCCGGGCCCTCGGATCATCTCCGGACTACCGTCCCCGCTGTTAAAGCGCTAAACATATAAAGTTTGAAAAAAACGCCCTGCCTACGTGGCATGTGTGGGCCCTACTAGTTTGCACTCTTTTATGAATGAAAGAAGGCCTCTAAAACTTCATTATTTTCATTTTGTTTGTGTAAGGAGCCAAGGGTTTGAGAAGAAAAAAAATTGCAGCCATTGAAGGAGAAGGAGCAGCTGTTTGAAGGAGGAGAGGAGGTTGAAATAGTGTTGTTGGGAGTGCAAATCCATCAAAAAGGTATGCATTTTCTTTCACTATTCTTATTTTTTCATTTTTTTGCAAAATATGAAGTATACATAGTCTGATTTTTTTTATTTTTTTCATTTTCAGTCAAAACTTGCATTCTAAAAACAAAAAACATGAGCAACAGTGAGGGTGGGAGTGATAGTGAAGTTGAAATGCAAGTTAGAAGGCAAACTAGAGAGCAAATAACCCCTACCCAACACCATCATTCATCAACCAATACCAAAGCTATGAAGGACTATGCAAAACACCCAATAGACAAAAAAAAACCATTCCTTCAATTTGTGACAGCCATGGGTGAAAGACAAAAAAATTCAGGGGGGAGTAGGGTTTGGTTGTGCCATGTTTGTGAAAAGGAGTTTAGGGGCAGCTACACTAGAGTTAGGTCTCATTTTTTGGGTGAGGTGGGCCATGGAGTTAGAACGTGTCCTGCATTGACAGATGCACTATTTATAGAGTGTCAAACAATTCAAATGGAGTGTGATGGTGGGGTTCAAACTGGGTCTCCTTCTTTCCCAAGTTCACAATCATCTATGCCTACTCCTACTCCTAGTCCTTCCACGGTTGGTAGTAGTGTTATCTTAAGAGGAAAGAGGAAGGTGATTGGTAGTGATAAGGCAGCCTCAGTTGAGTCCATGTTTCAAAACCAAGCACGAGAAACCTCTGAATCCTCCATTGCCAAATTCTTTTTTGCCCATGCCATTCCATTTCATGTGGCCCGTTCCTCTTATTTCAAACAAATGGTGAAAGACTTAGTCGTTGTTGGTCCTTCATTTGTACCCCCTGGAGATCATAAGCTACGCACCACCCTCCTAGACAAAGAGTACTCCAAAGTTAATGTGTTAATGGAGGAGATGAGGCAAACATGGATGAGGACGGGGTGCTCTATAGTGATGGATGGGTGGACTGATTGTAGACGTCGGCCACTCATCAATGTCATAGTCACATGCCCTGCTGGTTCTTATTTTCTTAGAGCCGTAGATTGTTCAGGGAGACGTAAGGATGCTGACTTCCAATTTTCCATTTTGAGAGATGCCATAGAGGAGGTTGGGGCTGCAAATGTGGTGCAGGTGATCACCGATTCAACACGTGTGCAAATCAGCTGGGTCAATGGTGGAGGGTACTTACAGGCACATATTTTGGACCCCATGTTGTGTTCATGCATTCAACAATGCATTGAAAGACATAGGGAAGATGGATTGGGTGAAGAAAACGGTGGCAGAAGCTAGAGAAATTCAGATGTTTATTTGCAACCACCACACCTCACTTGCTCTTTTCAGGACATTTTCAAAGAAGGAGTTTCTCAAACCTGTTGATACAAGCTATGCCATTTACTTCATTTTGTTTCACTTTCAATTTGTATTCATAATCTAATTTTGTTTTAAATTTTTATTTTTTAATGAATCATTGAATTAATGAATGTAGATATGCCACATACTTCATCCTATTGGAGAGGATGGTTGAGGTGCATGAGCCTCTACAACTGATGATGGTCAATGCTGAGTGGACTAGATGGCCTAATGCAAGTTCTACTCAAGGAAAGAGCATCAAACAAAAGATCCTCGATGATGATTGTTGGGCCAATGTGAGGTAAGACATATTAGATGGCTGATTTTCATATTAATTTTCTGATTTTAATATTTTAATTTTATTGTCCAATGTTCCAACTTTTGAAGTTTCTAGCATGTCAAATAACTTGTCAACTAATTATTTTGAACTTTTTGTTTGCATTTTGCAGATATATTTGCTCCTTTATCTCGCCCATTGTAGATGTCATTAGATATGTTGATACAGACTCTCCTAGTCTTGGAGAGATATATGAGACATTTGACACTATGCTTGGGAAGATCAGGCAAGTTATTTTGGCAAAGGACCCCACTTTGGATTTATATGAGCAACACATTAGGCCCATTGTGACACGGAGGTGGAATACAATGAACACCCCGCTTCATATGGCTGCCTTTGCTCTAAATCCAAAATGGTATGCACCAAGGGATGGTAGGGTGCCTCCATGTGATGATGCTGAGGTTTTAGATGGGTTCACACGGGCCATTGAAAAGATTTATCCAGCCGAGCAAGCTTCACTACTTCGGTCACAATTTCTAGACTTTGCTAATCTTAATGGCCCAAACTTGAGCAAACCACAGGCGAGGTTGGATAGAGCTATATTAGCTCAAGGGAACCCTATTGGATGGTGGACCTATCATGGGAGAGATACACCGCAGTTGAAGATACTTGCCACTCGCCTTCTTGCACAGGTTGCTAGTTCCTCTGCTGCAGAGAGGAATTGGTCCACGTATAGCTTTATCCACTCCGTCAAGAGGAATAGACTTACCTCTAGACGAGCGGAGAAGCTAGTGGCCGTTCATAGTGCTCTTCGGCTTCAGAGATCGACAGACTCCAGCTCTACGGTGGGATATTGATCCCGAGGACGCGGCTCAGGTAGATGAGGAGGAGACAGCTGAGGGCTTGGTTGGGGTCCCATTGGCTGAGGAGGAGCATTACGGTGGCAGTGACTCAGAGGATGACTCTGATTTTGATGCAGTTATGAGAGATGATTAGGGGCAGCAGTGCTCTTTGTTTATTTTGTAAATTTGTATTCATTATTGACATACGATATTGTATTTTGATTTTCATAGCAAACTAAAACTTTAAAACTATATGGCAGCAATGTAGCCTTTGGGCATTTTGATATAAGTTTATAAATTATAACTTGGAGGTTGTTTCATGATTCGTGTAACTATATGTTAATTTTGAATGCGTATTGACTCTATTGAGTATTGGCATAATGTTGAACGCAAATGTTATATGTTAATGTTCTATAATGTGTATTATGCATGCCTTATTCATGTTATCTATTGAATATTTAAAATTTCCCTATATTTTTATATAGCCGTCCCCTGCCGTCCCTAATTTTGGCCTCAAAAATCGGAAACTTGGGGACTCGTCCCGCCGTCCCCTGCCGTCCCCGTCCCGGAAACTTGGGGTAACCTTGGTATTTTAATTAAAAAATGTTATAATTTAATATTGGGACCCCTTGGCCTAATGAGACAACTTTATGTTGTTTTTAAAAAGGGGAACTTTGAGGGTGTTTATTTCATTAAGAAATATTTGATGTTCTTGGGTCAAAAAATGCTTAAAAAGAAAAGTACGCCATCCTTGGAGAGCTTGATATTTTATTTAAAAATGTTTTATATCTCACTTGAAATGGGGCGCCACTTTATGCTTGGTCAATGGTCAAAACCTAAAAGCATCTTGAAGTTAGGGCGCACCTTCTGGAAGCTTCTGAAGGATCTTCTCAAAGTTATAAAAGGGAGCTTTGGGACTTCATTTCTCATCTTATGTCTTGAATATTGTTATGCTGCCGAAATGGTGCTGGAATTGCTTCGAGGAATGAATGCCTCCTAGCCTTGGCTCGACTTCATGCTTGAGAGATAGCATCTAGTGGAGAGGTTTGCTGGTTGTTGAGTGAATTTTGCAGTGAGGATTGCTTGTAGCACTTGGGTTTTGCATATGTAGTTTTGTTTCTTGCATTTTAGTAATTTTTTGGAGTTGCTGAAGTTATGCTGAATCTGTAGTTTCACTCATATCTTTGAAAATAAATTTATTCTCGTTCTGGTTATTAATCCTTTGTGTTTTTCTGCCCTGGGCGACCATGCTTGACAAGTATCAGATTTTATTATGAAGAATTGAATTTTCTTAGAAGAAGTCGCCCTTTCTTGAGGGTCGTACCATTCAGCTTTGCTTGGAAATTCGTGCCAAAATAATATGCAATGGTTTAGGTCAGTTTTCTGATTGTTATTTGGGCGCCATCATCTTAGGAAGCTATTGCATTTTGTTTGGGGGCTTTTGGTTGGGAATTGAAGGAGTTGTGAGTATTTCAATAGGGTTCTGTGTTGCTGGTTCAGTAATTTCAGTCCATGACCAGTTATATCAGTTTGCATAATATCAGTTATTTGAGTTGGATATGGGTGAGAAGTCATTGTGAGCATCTAGGAGACATTATACTTCATCACAGCAGTGATAGACTTTCTTAATCTATGGAGTTGATAGGCACTCTCTAATTATTGTAAGTTGAACAGTAGTACTGTCAGCAATCTTGCTACTTCTCTTATATTTCATTGTAATACCCGCTGGATAAGTGGAAGAGGCTGGCTTGCCGCCTATTTACTTTCAGTTAGTAGTTGTAGGGACCCTCTGACCATATGCTCGCCATCATTCGGCGCCATTCTTGGTTAGAGTTACTTCAGCGCATCTTGCATTGGATCCTTTGACCATATGCTCGTCTATCCTAGACGCATTCTTGGTTAGAGTTACCTTTCCAGTTTGTATCTGCATTAGATCCTCTGACCAATGCTCACACCTTGCCCACATCGGGATCCTGGTGTACATTCTGGTTAGAGTTACTTTCCGCATCGTTTTGGTTTAGAGCTAACCTTAACGGGTGCGTGTTGATTGTAATTGCATTTGAAAAACAAAAAAAAATTGGTCCAATTCTTTACAAATAAATCTAGAATAGACTTGTTGTGACCTTTTCACACATCACCCCATTTAAAATGGGGACCCCCTAATTTTTACTCCATTCCTCATCTTTTGGCTTTGGTTTTCTCTCTCTCTCTCTCTCTCTCTCTCTCTCTCTCTCTCTCTCTCTTCTGTTGTCTGCCTTTCTGAGGTATGCCCGCCTTTGAGCTTAAACGTGAGATTTTGGCTAAGTTCGGGAATTAGGGTTTTGAATCTTCCGATCAGTTTTAGGTCAAATGGAGTGAGTAAATTGAAATCTGAGCTTCACACTGCAGTCAGTTGGCTTCCAGCAGGTCCCCAGCAAAATTTCATTGAATTCTGACAACTTACTATTTTTAGTAAGTACCTAATTTGGGGCGTTTTCTCAACACTGTTGAAATTCTCTCCGTTACACTGCATCCAGGACATGTCAAACCGCTTGTCTGCAAATTTTGAGCCAAATATAACAAATTTCTATTTTTAGCAAATATCACCTTCAGAAGCAGATTTTAGGGTTTGCATGCAAAGTTTTTCAGTGCATGTCTGGAGATTCTTTCTGGGTTTTCCGAGACCTACACAACGATATAACATGCAAGATGAGATGACAACTTTCAACAGTCTCGACTTCGGAGGCTAATTTTAGGGTTTGCATGTTGGAGTTTTCAACACATGTCTGGATATTATTTGTGGGTTTTTCGAAAGCTTCACAATGATGTAACATGCAAACCAGGATCAGGACCTTTTTGCAGAACTATCTTCAAAGACTATTTTTAGGGTTTGCATGCAGGACTTTTCAGCGCATGTCAGGTTATTCTTTATGGATTTTTCAAGAGCTACGCAGTGAGGTGATGCAAGCAGAGTTGGTCACTTTTTCAGAGCCTTACTATTTTTAGTAGGACCATTTCGGCAACTGCCCCGTACTCCATTATCACAAATAGGGCGAAGTGCAACAGAAACGGGGTCGAACGGAGATCGTTTGATCAACATGCAAGTCAAATTAGGGTTTCCACCTTCGGGACCAAAAATGAGGGGTCAAACGCCAGAATTTTCGAAAACCGGTGTATCCCACTGCGATCAGTATCTTTCAAGCTATCCATTGGTAAAATTTGAGGGCAATCCAAGCACTTACTATTTATAGTAAGCCACTTCTAGAACAGGCTATAAATAGCAGGTCAGCAGTGGGCGCCAGTGTGAACAGGCAAGTCTACCCATGAGGGTCACGCCAATCAGATTTAAAGCTAAACGGAGTTGTGGAAGTCCTAAAATCAAGCAGTTACTATAAATAGTAAATCACCTCCGAAACATGCTATAAATAGCAAGTCAGCACGAGATGGCAGTGTGAACAGATCAACTAGGTCATGAAGATCCTGTGGCGCGAATTCCAAATCAATCCAAGCTTCAGAAGAGTGAAAATCAGGGACTTACTAAATATAGTAAACAAGAGCAAGCAAGATGAGAAACGTCTAAGTCTAAGGAAATTCCTACTCCCCCTGTCAAATGCGCCCAAGGTGAAGCTGGCGGAAGGATGGAAAATTTCAAGTGTTGTTAATTCCTGCTCAACCCCCTAAATGCGCCCTCGAGGAGAAGAGGTGATAAAAAATTTCTAAGTCTGAAGAAATTCCTACAAGACCCCCTAAATGCACCCTGTCATGAAGTGAGGTTGAGAAAAAAATTCTAAGGCAAGTAAAAGTTCCTACTAGACCCCCTAAATGCGCCCTCATGTCAAGGAAGTTGATGGAAAATAAGCTAAGGCATGAAACTTCCTGCTCACCCCCTCAAATGCGCCCAAGTTGGCTGGCTTGGAAGGAAAAAAAGTTGAGTGTTGGCTTATTCCTGCTCCTACCTCCAAATGCGCCCACCAAGTTGTCAAAATGATCAAAAAAATTCTAAGTGTTGGCTTATTCCTGCTCCTACCCCTAAATGCGCCCATGTTAGGTGTGAAGCCAAGACAAGTTTCTAAGGCATTGAAGTCAAAGTTCCTCCTATCCCCAAATGCGCCCAAACATGTTGAAGGTGTTAGCTCTTAGAAAATTGTCTAAGGGTGGAGATTCCTCCTCCTACCCTCAAATGCACCCTCAAGGAGAATTGGTGATAGAAAACATTCTAAGTGTTTGGAAGCTTCCTCCTCCTACCCCCAAATGCGTCCATCTCAAGAGGCATCAAGGAAGAATAACTAAGGCGTTGGGTTATTCCTGCTAGACATGCTAAATGCGCCCAAGTGAGCTAGGAAAAAGACAAAAAGGGTTGAATTCCTCCTTGACCCCTTTTATGCTAAGGCGTGGTGAATTCCTCCTCGACAAGCAAAATGCGCCTAAAGTGAAGAGAGATGGTAATGAATAAAATGTTGGAGAATGAATGGAGAATCTAAGGCAAAATTCCAAATTTCCTCCTTGACCCCCTATATGTGCCCATGCTGGTGATGAGATTTAAAAAATTTCTAAGTATTGAAATGTCTCCTCCTCTAGAAAATACGCCCAAGCTTGAGAAGGTGATGAAATTCACTATGGCACGGAAAAATTGGCAGTGGATACATCAGAATGTGCCAACTCATGAAGATGATGAGAATTGTCAAGGCAAAGCTAGAAAATATGCCCAAAGATGAAGAATGAAGATAAATTTGATGGCAAAATATTTTTCTTAGGTTAAAATTCAAAAATTAAATGAACCCCTTCATTTGTAGACACATGAATTTGATGCTTTCTGAAGGGAATTTTCTTCTGGGTACTGGACATCTTCGACAAGGAATGGATTTTAAAATTTTCTACAACTCGCCAAGGATTTTGAGATGAAAATTTTTGATGGGCACCTGATTGATAAATTTCCTAAGGAAAATTTAAAATTTTCTAAGGCAGGGAATAAAAGTGTTCTTTTTTGAAGATAAAATGCCTTGAATGGTGAATTTGAAATTGACTGCCTGGTGCAGGAGCACCTAGGCTAACCCCCATTTTTTATTGTCAATTTTGGTTTGTACCTGACCTTAGCCAAGTCAGGGTAATAGTGTGTTTATTTTGGACCTTAGAAGGTCTTGTTTGTGTGTGGAATTGGTGAATTAGTCACTAGGACTAAGGTCACCATAGTTTAATCATTGTTGTTAATTTTTGCTTTAATTAGCCTTAGTTAGCTTATGTTGGAATGTTGAGCCTTAAATGTGTTCTAAACACATCCTTATTGTTAGAAAGATGCCAAGAGGTAGTTAAGGGGTTGGTTACTCGGAATCAAGGAGATTGAGGTCCTAAGATTTAGGATGATGGCAAAGTTGCAAGAATGTTGCAAAGTTGCATGACAACATTTGTTAGGTTGCATGTAACTTAGTTGTCTTGGATCCCCTAAAAGTTAGGAGTGTGGGATCGACCAACATCCCTTGAAACATGGCAAAAGGCATCTATGTAAGGTAATGGCTCGAAGGAAAGCAGTTAGATTGTTGTAATCAAGTTTTTGGTTTTGAAAAATAGTGAGAACTCTGCATTTTCTGTGTATACCAAATGTTCTTGGGTGACAGTGCTTTTAGATGAATTAGATGTGTTGATTTGCTATTCGATTTGTGTTCATACAGTAGTCTTGAGCATTTTCCATTTTGTAATCAAGTTGTTTAGAGTTGATTTGTTGTTTTGAATTCACAGATTAGTTTCTAGAGGGTTTGTTATCTCTGTTTTGAACAGTCAGTCCTTTAATGGCTCCCCCATGAAATCTAGCCACGGGGTTTTCCTGAGAGTGGATGGATTTGTTAGGGGAGCCATGTATCTGTATATATCTAGTAGTAGGAGTCATGGGGAGACGAGCAAGTATTACTAAACTCAAACCCTAGGCGAGCTTGGGAAGTCCGGTTAGAGGTTTGAGAGTGAAAATTTGAAGAACTTAGGCAGGGGAAGAAGTACAGTACGGACAAAGTACGGTTCCAAGTAGGTTTTAGTCATATCTAGGTATGTTAGAAGGATTGAAGTTTCAACCAATCCATTTGAAGTAGATTTGAATGAGAAATCAGTAATACCCTAGGAATTAGGCCTATTAGCCCTATTTACCCTAGATCATAGGAGACCACTGTACGGAGGGCACAGGGAACTGAGATCTTGTGAATCATTTAAGGGATCCAAAAGGGTATTGGAAAGTGCAATTTGTTTGCCAAGTTGTTTGGACAGTTTAAGCAAGAAGGCCAAAAAGGTCACTGTCAAGGGCTACAAGGGATTAGGTCTCTTCAAAGCAAATCCTTGGAATCGGTAGGACAGAAAGTGGAAGATCTTCCAAGATGGAATCAAATGGTTGTGTTTGGCATGTTTTCAATGTCTCTAGCACCCCTGCAAGCAGTTCAAGGTTGAGAGTGAAGTTGGCACTTAGATCCTTCTAAGTGTAGGAGATAGTCTACAAATTCAAATGGTGTCAAGTCCTCCAAGGTAAAGCACAAGGAGTGAGACTCTTGTGGAAGAGTTGAAACAGGGCTTAGTTAACGACCTAAGCCTAATTAGAACCTAGAAACTATCAGGTTCCTGGATGAAGACAGAGAGAAGTCTTCCTAACTAGTTGGTGCAAGCAAACCTAGGAGCACTTACACCACTGCCTAGATGAATTTGATCAAATTCTTCATGAAGGTGAATTTTCTTGAGCCAAAGATGAATGAAATCAAACTATCAATGCCTTAGCCAGCGGAATGAATTTCTTAAAGGAGCAATTGGATTTAATATTTTCAAAAGATAATTTTAAAATGCTAAAGTGAAATACGCCTAGACCAGTGGAGATGAATCTTTTGAAGGTCAAAATATTCTAGAAGCCAAATGCCAAGTGTTGTAGCTGCCAGAGGAGGGAAAATTGAAATTTGAATGTATTGGCTAAACTTAGCTTCTTCTAGAATTCGACTTGGCTATAAGAATTGAGATGATTTTCTTTTTCCTTTATCAGTTGTTGAAGTGCAAGTTAAAACTTGGTGAAGAAATTTGAACTTGGGCTCCAGTTGTGAGAGTGCTGAAGCTGAAGTTGGCTCGAAATGTGAAATAAATTTGAAGCTGAGAGGTTGCTGAAGGCTAGCTCAGGTCAGATTTTCTCTAAGTGCTGAAATGGTATTGCTGCAGGAAAATTTTCTAAGTGTTGAAAGTTCAAAGTTGTTGTAGGAGGAGTTGAGGTTTGGAGTTGAAATTCAGTGCTAAAGCTTCTCATTTTCGAAAGTCTGTTGGCAGCCCCAATGAGATTTGATTTTTCTAAGTTAAATTGTTGATGACTATTTGTTATTTTTGCAGAATGGCTGAAGTAAGAGCAACTGGCAAGGAAAACAATGCCGAATCCAGCAAGGCAAATGCGTCCAGACAAGCTGTGATCAAGAAGCTGAGCAGATCTTTCCTGCCGGAGTAGAAGTTTGCTTCAAAGTTGGGAAAGTTGGATGACACGAACTTGGGCTCTTTCAATATGGACGCTTTCAAAAGTTGAATGATGGGAATTGAAGGCCATCGTCCATCAATCACTTCGCATAATATTGTCAGAAGTGGACTGTATGCAACTGTTGGTTTTCCACCAGCAATTCAGTGTCACAATCCAAACCGAAGGACTATCACTTCACCAAATGGCAAGTTGTTCGCCAACCTCACGCCTGCAGCTATTGGCGAAGCATTTGGAATTCCTTCACATGAGAAGATGATCTACAAGACGAGAGAACGTGCTGAGCGGATGTATGCTTCAATGTTTGAAAGATGTGTTGATATGATAAACTCTCGTTGGATGAAGAAGCCCAAGCCCACTCGCACGAAGTTGCCAAGGCAGATAATTTCAGATGATTTGAAGCAGGAATATTGTGATTTGATTATGATGCTCAGCAGAGTTGGAGGCTGTCCCCAGGCGTTCGTCTTTGAACCTTGGATGTTTTACTACATCAACCTTGTGCTGGAAGGCAAAGAGCATATTAACTAGGCAGTGATGATAAGTGATAATTTGCAAGAGCAACTACGAAGAAGGAGAACGAAAACGCCTTTCTGGATGATGACCTTCTAGATGATTGATAGTGGGCATTGATTGCCTTTGCTATTTTGGGAGTGAGTGGGAATCTTCTGGTTCATTTATTGTACCACTCCTCATTCTAACAATTTTTAGGGTTAGGGCTGATGTGGCTTGATCTGAGCCCTCCATTTGATTGTAATCTGAGTCGTCCATTGGACTGGGCCATCTATAAAAGGGGCATCCCCCCTCATTTGTAATTAGATTAGATTAGAGATCAGAGAATAGAGCATAGAGACTGATAGTGTAGTTGAAATAGCTTATGTAATGTCCCTTACCTAGCCTTGCTCTTGTATTTGCTTGTTTTCCCTAGAATTCGATTGTTGATTAAGTTTAGGGTTTCTTCTTTCCAAAAGGAATGTGTTTCTCTAATGAAATAATCCTAGATTGAAATCTGCATTCACCAATTTAATAACATTTCCACATACACATATCTGTTAGTAATAATATCTAGATATCCAAAATATATTCATAAACATAAATCAATTAATGAAGACATAAGAGGAGTGCCATAGGTGGATCCGCCCTGAAGCCCTCATGTAAACTCAAGAGGTTGTCCATCACAATCCTTCTTGCCTAGGGGCTTAGTACCAGCATACTCCACTCATGGCAACACCTCGGAAGACACTCGTCCTATCAGGGGAGAAGAACCATAGAGTCCAAGTGGCCTAAGGCCTACCACCTTCTCTTGCCCAATCCCATATCTCTGGCCTAAGGGGCAGAGACCTAGGTGGAACCTCCATCTTTCTATAACCCAATCCCTAGTCAAGGGCCTAGGGGGCTGCCAAGCCCAATCCCTTGTCTAGGGCCTAAGGGGCTGAAAGTGGGGTTTTTAGGCAATCCACTTCACCCATGTTTCACCCATCCTAATAGGTTTACAAGCACATAGCAAACAATCTTTACACAATCATATGAAAATGCACTTATGATAGTTTCATCTATATTCATTATGCATTATGAGTATAAGCATGAGCATATAACCAAATGAGATGTATTTAAGGAAATGTATCAACTATGCACAAGTAGATGTAGCCAGTTAATATATTCATGTCCATTCTTATGATCTTATTTTCTAATCATGATAATGCAGTTTATCAAATATAAGATTCAAGATCAAACAAATCTAAATACAGTCCTATGAGTGGATTCCTTAAATTATTATTCTATGTGTATTCCCCTAACAGTGTATACAAAGAGGCCCATTATAATGCAGTTAATGAGTCTGGCAACAATTAAATACATTTTCATTTATCATTTGATTCTTTAAGTCCATAGTAATATCATTTCATCATGATAATGCTAAGAAAGCATTACACCAATAATTAGATTAGCTATGTTAATTTCTTATATCCAAAATATGCTAAATATTATTACTAAGTGAGTACATCACCTAAGTTGTTGTATCTCTCCACGTTTTTTGATTCCTTGCCTCTTTCAATCTTATATTCCCAAATATATTCTTGGCAATAACACTTAATTAAATATATCTCTCATAATTTATCTCATTTCCAATCTGCTGCTTTATGAAGATTTCTGATTGATTTTCCCTCTATCCTTCTTGCTCTTTTCCTTATATTTATATCTCTATATGCCAAGGGATGCCTCCTTTATGAGGGGTACGTCCATTTGAATAGTTGTATCCCTTTGAAACCATGTGATGCCTTTCCTTTATCCTTTATTAACTAATCATTATGCTACCCTTCACATTAGATAATCCTTGCAATTAATTGCTATCTATCTTTTTCCCTAAAATCCCACCGTATCCCTTCCTTTGTTGTATAAACTTTGACTAATATAATATTAACTTTGCTTGCCTTGGTTATTTGTATTGATCGGTGATGTTGCTTTTAGGAATATATTGCTGCCTTTCTAATTAGTGATTACCGTACATTTTAATCATTGTATGTAAAAATCAAATGTTGTTTTTTACCATATTCTCTTAACTGCTGACTTAGAGTGATATCAATGTTGCACCATAATATATATCCGTTGTTTTTATATGGTCATCATTGCTGCTGGTAAATATATATACGTATTTTGTATTACATTATATTTATATGTATATTTACATATTTCTATTAGTATAGTATATATTTATTTTGATATTGATTTTATATACTCTATTTAATATTTATTATATTATACTGATTATAATAATATTTAAATTTGTATTTATATTTTTCATTTGTTTATTTAGTCACATATTTCAGTACTATTTCTTTTATGATTTCTTTATTATTATTATAGTAATTACTAAAACAATATATGTTCATTTAATGACATGTATATTATAATATCTATTATATTTATAATCATAATTGTAATATTATTTTGGTAATCATAATTATAATGAGATTGCTAATATTTATATTTTGGTATTACAACATTAAATTTAATACTTATAATTATGATAATAAAATAGTTAATGTCTTTGACATGTATTTTGTTTATCTCGTTTTCTATGCTTCGTAATGCAATGCTACTTTTTCGGGGGACATGACAGCTTACCATAGCATAGTTTGAAGGAGAAGGAAAGTTTTCCTTTGAGAACTTTGTAAGAAGTTGTTGTGAAAACTATCATAATAAAAAGAGCTTTCATTGATGGTGAATTCGTCTTTTGTTATGAGCAGCTAGCAAGATTTCTTCACCCCTTCCACTTCAAGTAGCTTAAATTAGAGTAAATTTCATTTTCATGTAAGTAGATGTTAGTTGTGGATTTGTGGTGTTTAATCGAGGCAACTTCGTTTTAATCCATACCACTAGCAGCTTGCTGACGGAAAGTTTGCCTTGTGTGGTCAACTAGAACACTTTATGAAATATACCGAGCCAATTTTTTTGATTTTTCACAATTTCGAGTTACAAGCAACGCACCCGTTAAGGTTAGAGGGAATAACCAAACGTGCAAGAAAGCAACTCTAACCAGAATGGCGCCGATGATGGCGAGCATTGGTCAGAGGGTCCTCTAATCTAATTACAGAAAGGAACTCAACGTCAAGTATGTGCTACCCAATCCAATGCGGAGTGAGGGGCGACCATATGACTGAGTGATTACAGAATCTAATGCTTGAAAGAAAATACTGAAAGCTGGAAACTCTCAACACCCAGAATGTGCTTTCTAACCCAAAATGGGATAGTAGCGACCATAGGGCGGAGATCAATTAAACAATATCAACTGCTGAAAGAGATGACTATTACAATCCGAATAAGCTAGAATCTATAATGCGGTCAGTACTACTGCCAGCTTACAATTTTAAGAGATGAGATCTTGCTAACAATATAAATCAGCTTATAAGAGAGTTGTACAATATTCAAGAACTTATTTGCGGAAAGTAAAGATCACAGAAAACAGCAAATTAAAGATCCAACCTATTTCTCAAAGCTTGGCAATCTTCATTGAAGTCTTCACGTTGCTTGAAAGAACTATCACCACCAATCAAATAGAGAAGATGCAGATTTATCCAATCTGCTGTGACAGACCTGCACTTTTCAACGCATTACCAGCAACATAGAAAACCATGAAATACTCGAATCTCTCTCTATACTCCTCCAAAATGATAAATACCAATTGCAAAACTCAATTGAGATAGGGGCGCTCAAAACCAGATCATAAAACAGACTGAAAATGCAACTGATTTTTAATGCACAAATCCCAAGGTACTGAAAAGTACGGCCATAGCTGAGAAGGGCGATTTACTTAATAAAATCAGATTCTTCAATGAAAATTCTACAAATTGGAACACAAGGGCGCCTAGACTAGATGAATGGAAATAACCAATACCCACAATGATTTATTTTGTCTTTTTTGATTTATGGATGAAACAATGGATCTGCTGTACCTAAAAGGAAAAAACCAGAATTTCTCTAACATGCGAAATCTGAAGCTAACTAGATTAATGCAGATTACAATGCACGGAATCCAATGCATTCACAAACTAGACTAAAAATCATCACTAGTCGTTGTCTTACAAACAAGAAGAGATGCCCAAGCTAGGAGGCCTTCATTCCTCGAAGCAGTCCAGAGTCAATCCGGCAGCATAACAGTATATTTGTCCAAAAATCCCCAAAATGATGCACAAGACTCCTCTTTATAAGTTTCGTTTGACTTCACAAAACCCTAAAATCCACTTTTAGGTCAGAAACCCTAATCTCCTCAAGATGGCGTACTTCTCCTTTATGGCTTAAGATTTGACATTTTAATTAAATATCATACTTTGAAATAAGCGCCCTTCATAACCATGCTTTGACTTAGGGAATAATTAAATCATTTCTTAATGAGGGCGCCACCCTCAAGGACCCACTTTTAAAACAACATTAAGTTATTAAGTCTAAGCCAAGGGGTCAACATTAAAATATAACATTTAAACATGACCCTTTTAAATAAATGACTTAACTTATCCTTCTGAATATGCCCTGAAGCCAACACTGCACACGACATCTGACCCAACTGAAACAGGAAGTCAACCGAGCTGAACTCAACTGGAAAGCTGCCAAAAATAGAATTTACTAAAAATAGTAAATTCCAAAAAGTGCTCTAAATGCCGAGATGAACATACCACTGTGAAGCCCTCTGAAAACCCAGAAGGAATCCGCCATTGAATCCACCATCTCTGAGCAATGACCTCCTCAAAAATAGGAAACCCTAATTTTACCTTCCGACTAGCCTCCGGGTTTCCAGAAAAAGGCCAACGGTCACATGAACGATCAGGTTTGAGAAGGGGTCATTACACTTTATAAGCTTAACTTCGGTTATAATTCTCGTCTTGGCATGCGTCGTCTTGGCGGTGTCTCTATGCTGAATTGTGACTTGAAAACTTCCTACTACTCCCTTGAAGATTGCACCGACTTTGTAGAGGTTGACCAGTGCGAGGCGAAGCAAAGTCAGGTTGAAGTTTGCCGAAATTGATTCCACTTCCCGCCCTTAGATAAAACATTAATTTCTTAAACCCTGCAGCCATTCAATTCAGTACATTTCTGGTTAGTATAGGAAACACGTACCTCATTGCCAAATCATTCGCAATGCACAAAAATCCCCTTCCATCACTAATCTGCTGTCAACTGCCATGAAGTTGTGAACAATTGTGTAAGTCCCCTCGTGAAAACAACAAATCACAACGAACCAACTGAGGGTATTCCATTGCATTATCGGAACCTTGGAGTTGAACATACGATCTCTCTCACAATCTTAGCGTACGGAATACTTTGATCAAGAGAGAATGGAGTAGCCTTCGGATACTTTGTTCTGCTAATTGGTGCAGTCACAAAAATCACATCAACAAGACTGATATCTAACTCTGAGTATGCATAATGCCAAATATGCAGATCGAACCAATAAGATGAAGAGTCTCAAAAGCAAAATGTCTTCAACAATTTCTTCAATCGAATTATATCAAAAACTTGGCCATAGGCCACTAAGTTTTTACCATGAAGCACAAATAGAAAGTCTGAAGTAACTTTCTCCAGCTGCAATAATTCAAGTGATATTTCACACCCTCAAAATTGCTATCAATAGGAAGTTTTCGTTTCCTATGATAAAGAAAAATCTGCAGAAACCCTAGGCTCCACAAGATGAAATGACAAACATCAACATCAACATCAAATTTGGATGATTGGCAATGAGCTCCTCATGTCTATTTATTCTTTTTCTTCAAGAGGTCAGCTTCCTTCTAGAACTTTCCCAAGTCACCTTCTAGAAAGAATATTATAATATTATTTTATTTTATTATTTTATTATTGCACTTTATAATAATACAAAATATTAATCAACTCCTAAAGTGCAATATAACATTATAATATAAAATAAAGGTTTCCATAAATAGAAATATCCATGATGATACTAGGAAAACCTTCATGAAGTCGCGAAATGAGCCAACCAATCAAATGGGTATCTGCCAAATGATCCTCTTATCAAGCCCCATTAGCCTACGAGGATCAGAAATAGGCTAATACCTCTAAACTCCAACGCTCATGAAAAAGGGGACATTACACGATCAACATGATGAGGAACTACAAAGTACTGAAAAATAGAGTATGGGTGGCTTGCCGACCCTTCCGCTTGTTCAGCGGGCAATACAGAAAAGTAAATAGACAGCGAGGCCTGTCCCTTCCACTAAAAGTAGGAATTACAAGGTAAAGTGCAGAAATATAAAGTGACTAAATCAATACTACTGATTTCAGCCTTACAATGAGAAGCAATCTGCAAGTTACAAGAGTATTAGTTGTTCAATCCACTGCAAAATGATATTAGATGATCTCCCAAACTTCACAAGCTTATCAACTATGACAAACAAGCTAAAATCAGAACTTAAACCAATCTGATATGAAAAACCAGCGTACAGAAAACTCAAACCAGCAAGCCATAATCACATCAAAATGCTCATATCTCCTTCTAGACACCTCCAAATGATGTGGAATCAAGTGCAATAGATTCGTAAGAGAAGGGCGACCATGTTCAAGCCAATAAACCTCACCAGACAGCTCCAAAATATCTGACACGTTTCCCAAGGAAGCCAAGGAGGAAGTACGACCCTCAAGGAGAAGGGCAACCAACATTAAAAATCCATTTCTCAACCATAAAATTTGAAACTCAACAACATGAGACATCCAAGGAAGACAAATGCATAGGGTCAATACCCAGAATGAGCAAAAATTCGACAAGTGAGCAATGAGCAAAAACATGTTTCTGCAAGCACCAAACCAGCAAACCAAAAACTGAGAAAACACACCATAACTTTAGAAACATCAATAGTAAACATCTACATTATGCTCAATATGTTCTTTAGTGTAAAGAACAGTCCAAGGCTTAGCTAGGTGCTATCTTGCAAGCGCAAAACTAAGTTTTGCTAGGAGGTATGCATTCCTCGAAGCGAGTGAGTAGCAATTTTGGCAGCACTTTGTTATAATTTTCAATGGATACCAACAATGAAGCCCAACACTCTTATTTATAACTTCTCCACAAATTCAAAATGCCTTTCCCTCCAATTAGGGCAACCAAACATGACATTCAAATTCACCTATATCAAACTGCATTTGGATTTCATTCAAACTTCATTTGTCTCCATAACTTGGCGTCCAACATGAGGAGGTGACTTTATTAAAAATGCAAATAATCACATGAGTTGGGCATCCAAAAGGTTAAGTGAAAATACATTATAAAAATCACCTTTACAAAATTAATTTGTCTCTCCAAGTTAGGGACTCCAAGCCTTAGCAACATATTTTCACTTAAAATATAAATTCAACCAAAATACTGAATTTACCAAAAATAAGCTCCAAGAGTGCGAGAGACCAAACTGCTCAAACTGACTTGCCTGAAATAGCCTCTGAACTGGACTACTGAAACCCTACTAAAAATATCACTTACTATAAATAGCATACTGCTAAAAACAGTAAGTGTGTCCAAATGCATTTTAACCACATTTTGAACAATCGTCGCAACTTACTAAAAATAGTCGGTCCAAAAAAGTTACATGTTTCAGTTGCATGTCACACCACTGCGAAGCTCTTTGAAAACCTAAAAGGAATCCAAAATCCAAACTGCAAAACTCGAACATGCAAACCCCCAAAACTGCTAAAACATCTTCCTAGAAAATAGGAAACCCTAATTTCTACTTCTGACTAGCCTACAGGCCTCCAGGATAGGCTAACGGCCAACTGCACTGATCACTGCTAAGAAGGGGACATTACAAATTACGTTATTCCCAAGGTAATAGTTGACTAATATATAAGGTTTATGTGATCCCATATTTTTTCGGTTAATTTGGACTTGTTGATTATGGAGCTCCTGCTCCTCATATTGTAAATGACTCTATTTTGTGAACTATCTTTAATATAAAAAAAAAAAAACTCAAAATATTCTTAGTTGCTTTCCCATGAGGTTTATTGGGATCTTACATGAATCTAGCTATGCTTCCTCAACTTTCTGAGATAGGGATGGTGGGACATGTTTCCAGTACGAGGATTTTTTTGGCCATTTTTTAGGGGACAACAGGAGACAACTATTAAAAAGATAGGGACTTTTTTAAAATATAAAGAAATTTCAAATATTTATATGATAAAATTGATATTACATATGAGCATGAGTTAATAAAGACATGCTTCACTCATGTGTATATTCAAGTGAGGGATTTATTATTAAAGTTTCCCTAAAGCCTTCAAGACTGAATGTTTTGTTGCCAAACTCAATAAAAAAGAGGAAGGGTTAAGTAAAAACATAACTGATTATGTTCCAATTTGACCTTAGATGGGATATTAATAGATGGAATTGTTCAATGAGTTGTCTATGCAAATACATTTTTGTATTATGAAAATGACTTAACTCGTATTCAGCAGTATAATGACTACAGCATGCCAGCTTTGTCTATGGCAATCCTCGTGTACTAAACAAGTTGTCCAATGTATCAAGCAAGATAATCTGTAATAACCACCCCCTATTTTTTTCTTCAAATTTACTCAAATAAATGACAACATAAATTTGCAAGTATAAGACTCACTGCTGTCACTGAGGTCTGATACAATTTTGCAATGTGTTTATAGCTGCTGTTCAAATTTCCTGGTGATAGATAAACAAGTTGATACTTCATTCATGGAAAAAGATAATTATTTGAATCACAACATAAGCATCAACCAACTCATGCCAAAGGAGGAAAGCAGAAGTTATTAGACTGAAAAACCTGTAACCATCTTTCACATAACTGCTGCTATATTGGTTTTTGATGAATAGCCTCTCATAAGTGATACTAAAATATGGAATAAACACACCAAAGAAGTCACCCTCTTAGTAACTTGTAAACAGGGATGATGAGGCTTGTTGCTAACAAGCCTGGTCTGATAAAACTTGAAAGGGACATTAAAGACCTGCTGATAACAACTTGCAGGACACAGCATCCAAAGAAGATCCTCAAAACCCACTACTATTAGTGTGATACACTACTTAATGATGACAGTCAGCAACAACACTTACCAGCTCTACATGGCCTCAAACAGATGAAGAACCAATGGATTCAAGTCTGAAAATGATAAGTAATGATTATTAATGGTCTGCTCTCATGGATTGCAACTTACTGCAGCCATGAGAACACCTCCACATGCTCAGTCCATTCAATAGAAAACACCACCCAGCACTAACCATCAACAAACATTCGCCCCAGCACTTAAACTTAACCTCAAGAGTAAATAGGAACCACTTTTTTGGACTGATGACAACCTTCAGGTGACTCAGCAACAAGTTTGGTGCTGGAAACAGGGGCAATCTTCCCTTTTAAATTCAAATCTGCTGAAATAACATAAATTAGTCTAGAAGACTAAAAACAAACATGGAATATCATACCCAGGATGTGTGTTCATCAACCCAACTGAAGTATGCATTGAAAGTTGAAGCAAGAGACTGATATAGTGCTGATACAACTCTGTACTGCTAACATGTTGTACCCCAAATTAAAAATTTTGCTACACTTAGGCATTTTGAAGAAATGGTTAAAAGTCCTGTTAAAATTGTTAGAAAAAGGTCAAAATTAGGAATTTGCATGTCTTGCATGAGGGTCAAAAACTCAAAATTTTCAAAATCTGACGATCTGGGTCTGCTCAGAGCGACCTAGTCTACAAAACCCAGATCTCAGTTTTTCGTCCTTAATTTTAGAAAAATGAAATTTTCTAAAAATAGAACTTTTTATGGGTTTCTTCTCAAACGGATGCTAGCAAAATTTTCTAAAAATAGAAAGTTTGGCTTCCAGGGCTCAAACTGATTTTAATTGGCTTAAAATACTTCCTCATCAAGCTGGTCCAATCAAAATGATCAAAAGATCAGTTTTGCCCTGGTGGGTATATTCTGCTTTTTTAGGAGCTCCAAGGTCATTAATGGAGGTTGTTCAATTGCAGGATATCAAATTCAGCGTCTCAGGCACTGCACAGATCAAGAAACGACAGAAGATGATTGAGGAACAAAGAACGAAGAATGGAGGTTGGAGAATCTTGAAAACTGCAAAATTTTGACTAAGTCTGCAGAGTTCAAGCGCCCTTGCCCAGTCTAGGCACCTAGGATTCTATGCCTTAGTCAATTTTCCATCCCGACAATCGAAGCATGAAGTAGTGAACGAGCAACAAAGGAGAAAGTGAAAAATGCAAAATAAAAACTATCTCTGGAGACTCTGGGCACCCCAACTAGCCAAGGGCACCCATGATTTCAAGGTATCAAATAATGGAGTTAGGTTTTCTGCATTCAAGATCTTTTGTTCACAATTCTTCTAGCTCCGCAACGAATCCAGCAACAGGTTCATCAGATCAACTAGTCAATCAAAATCTTAGATCGATCGGAGGAGTCTTGATGAAGTGGCAAATTGCAAACCATGAAAATATCAAAAAATAAACTAAGTCTAGGAACTCTAGGCACCCCAGGTAGCCAAGGGCCCCCAGCATTTTGGAGGACCTAATGCAGAGTTTAGGGTTTGCAGATGTACTCACTGTCTTCAGAATTTTGTAAGTTTTCCAGTGTATATCCCAACTCGATCATCAGACTCGTCAGTTGCTGGAAAATTTAGATCAAACGGAGGACACAACATGAGGTACAAATTTGAAGGATGAAATCCAAGCAAAAATGGTTAAGTTTGGAGAGGAAAAACGCCCCTAGACAAAAAAGGAGCCCAAAGCTCAATGCCTTAGTCAAATTTTCAAAGTTTTCATCATGAAACTTTCTAAAAAATGTCCACATTCAATGAACTTGCTCAGGATTGGCTTCAAGAAGTTTTCAAGCTGGAGAATAAAACAGTTTCCAAACCTAAAAACTTGTTTAAGATGGCTTTGTACATTCATTCTTCACAATTTTTGCAAGTGGTGTCCAAGAGCAAGAGAGGAGAAACATAAAATTTTATCCATTTCAAGATTTGAAGGGCAAAACTTGGTAATTTTTCAGAGTTCTTCATATTTTCTTGATCAGCTCATACAGAGGCTTCCTTTTTCATGCTTTATTTTTCCAAGGCATCAATTTTCAGAAGGAGGAGGTCATTTTTTTCAATTTTCAGCAATCTGGGTCAGCTTGGTTCATGATTCTCAAAAACTTGGAAAAAATTTCAAATTTCAAGAACCTGCTTTTTTCATGCATGTCCAAGAAATCTTCAGTATTTTCAAAATTTGATCAATTGGGTTCATACAAAACATGATTCTGCACAAATCCCAACTCTTAGCTTTTTTCAAGAAAAATTCAAAAATTAGGGTTTCTGCTTTTTCAACCAGCCATCAACAATTTTCAAAAACAAACGATCTGGGTCTTCTTGCAACGAGTTTCTCTATAAAACCCATATCTCATATTGTTTTTGAAAAATCTGCCCGTTTGAAGATGAAAAAATCAGCAAGCTAAATTTAGCGTTTGTGCAAAAATTGTCCGAGCATAGTCAAGTTTATAGTGAATCTTCAAGTTTTTCAGTATGGACTACTCTCCCATCGAATTCAAGACCAAATCAATGTTGTATCATGATTTCATCAAAACTTGTGAAACTGATTTGCATCATATTAGACCAGTGTTCAATTTGTGTGCTTTGGAAGACGCGGGCAATGTTGCCATCAGACACCTTGGTCATTCTAGATTACTTGCAGCAACATCAATTCCCATCTCAGTGCAAAGTTTAGAGTTCATAATTTCTTGTATTGCATTACAACCCCGCAACACGAGAAATTCAAACAGCAGATGGAAGAGTAGTTTGCATACTCAAGCTGAACATTGTTGAAAAGTGCTTTTCAATAATTTTGTCATCTCCATTGAAGAATGTGACAAGGTGTGGAACATGCACAAAGATAAATACTGAAAGAAAGTTGCACAAAAATGGTTGGAGAAACACAACACTTTGCCGAAGAACGTCAAGCGTGGAGAATTCAAGGAGTTTGCAATAATGATTACTCTGCTCAACCGAGTCACTAATCAAGCAGAAGCTACAAAATTCCAACCTTGGATGTTCTATATCATCTCTCATATCATGAAGAAATCAGAATTTTATGACTGGCCAACTTTGATCAATGATAGTCTTCACCATCAAATGACCGAATACTTCAAAATCCATGAGTTTCACATGATTTCATATCTATAGTGGCCTTTCAAGGAAAATTCAGAGGACTGAATACCATAGGAACTCTGGATGTACAACATGTTTATAATCATTACCCTCAACTAGAGTTTTCAGAGTCAGCACATCACTACAAAAGGGTAAATGAGGCATTCTTGATGCATACATGAGAGACCTAGACAACGAGTTGCATGTATGGATTTCATCAACTGCCAGGGCAGCAATGGCAGAGTGGGCGGATTGGTTCATCCAGTTTCCTACATTCTCCTACATTAGAGTGTACGGCTTCTCAAGAAGTCCAGTCATGTTGCTAAGATATCCTTCAGATGAGGTGGTTTTCATGGAGTTCCTGAGGCAAGTGTACGAAGTTCACACTTCTTTGCGGAATCGAAAGAAGGTTGCTTCCAGTTTTCCATTTGAGTTGGGAATCTATAGATGTAGATTATCGGCTGATGCAAAGTTAATGGGTGATGAGTTATCAAAATTTGGTCTCAAGCCATTTAGCGAGAGACGATCATACGATCCTCATGGTGTCTTCGCATCCCGTTTTGGTCAGAATTATGCTCATGTGCTCGCAATTGAAGATTTCTAGGCTAATTGCAAAGATGAGTTCAAAGTACGGAGACACAATAATAGCAGGTTCACACTCCACTAGATGAAAGATTGCTTGTTAGAAGATATTGAAGGATTGTCCACTGATGAGGGAGAAGTACTTCTTCCTATGTACACCCGAAATCAAATTGAGTAGCAACCACTTCCACAAGTCAATTGGTCCAACAAAGAGTGCACCTCAGTTGAAGAAAGAACGAGCCGAGTTATTGTTACACCCCGATTGTATAGCTACTACTTATTAGTATTGCATAGGGTAAAATGATTGTAAAGAGAATTCAGAAGATAAATAAAATATGTTGTTCCTTGTTATCAATATGAGTGTTTCCACATTTAATGATTGTCTCATTTAATGTTGCTTCAATTGATGTTATCCATGATGAAATATTGCATTATAAGGTTATTGAATTATGATATTCTAACTTGAGATGTTTATGTATACTACTAACGTTATGAACATTTGACTGTCATGAGATTATGTCAATGGATGCAGGTATATGAACCATTCCTCCAAGCAGAGGGGAAGTATCACTCAGGAGAGGAGCTTGGTCAGGTAACCGGTAAAGTGAACTATCTGAGCATACACACACTTCACCTTAAATTGAGTGAAATGAGTCATTTGTATGGGTTATAGTTAAGTCATCCTTAACTTATATGTTTGCATTAGGAGTCTTGTCTACTTTTGTATGTATTTGTGAGTGATGTTTATCTATGTATCTATCTTGTGATATTACAATCATATGGATAGGTTGGATGTAGGTGGAGGTACGTGTGGTGACCTTTTCACACATCGCCCCATTCAAAATGGGGACACCTAAATTTTTGCTCCATTCTGGTCTTTTGGCTTTGGTTTTTGTCTCTCTCTCTCTCTTTCTGCTTCTTTTCTGCTATCTGCTTTCCGGGGATGCTCCCGTCTGCGAGCTTAAACGTGAAATTTGGCCAAATCTGATATTAGGGTTTTACATCTTTAGATTGCTTTAGGGTCAAGTTGAGTTGGTTGGTCAACTTTTGAGCCTAGCACTGCTGTTGGAACACTTCAGGTGGACTCCCTCTGAATTTTCACTGAATTTTGCCAACTTTCTTTTTTTTTTAGTAAGTGTCGACTCAAGGTTGGTTTTCTCGAGATTTTCACATTTTGGCAACTGCATTATATTCTGAACACCTTGAACTCATCCATGGCAAAATTTGAGCAAAAACAGACGATTTGCTATTTTTAGCAGTTCAACTTCCAGAGCAAATTCAAGAGTTTACATGTTACATTTTCTGATGCATGTCTGGAGATTCTTTGTGGGTTTTTCGAGACCTTCGCAGTGATATGACATGCAAAGCAGGACAACAACTTTCAACATTCAGCCTTCGGAGGCTAATATTAGGGTTTACATGCAGATTTTCTCAGCGCATGTCCGCATATTCCTTCTGGGTTTTCCAAGAGCTTCGCGACGATGTAACGTGCAAGTGGAACTGGTCACTTTTTAGAAACTTGCTATTTTTAGCTAGTGCTTGCATGTTGATGATTTTTCTGGGTTTTTCTGAGTTTTTCAAGATCCCTCAGGCAGTGTGACATGCAAAGTCTTCCAGTAACCGGTCGGTCACTTTTTCAGCCACTTTCTATTTTTAGCAGGTACCACTATGGCAGCTGCCCAGCATTTCAGAACCACGAACTGATCAACATGCAACAGAAGCGAGGTCAAACAGAGCTCATTTGGGGCACATGTAAGAAAATTAGGGTTTCGAGCTTGAGGACTAAAAATGAGGAATCAGACGTCAAAATGTCCAAAACTGAAGTATCCACCATGATCAGTATCCTTCAAAGAGTTTGCTGGCAGAATTTGAAGGCAATCGGAGCACTTACTATTTTTAGTAAGGTGTTCCCAACACAAGCTATAAATAGAAAGTCAATCTCAGGCATCAGCGCAGACAGGCAAGTTTACCAACGAGGATCAACATATTCAAATTTCAACTCGAATGGAGCTAAGGAAGTCTCAAAATCAAGCACTTACTATAAATAATAAGCCACTTCAGAAGCAGCTATAAATAGCAAGTCAACATCAAGTCTCAGTATGAAGAGGTCAAACATGTGATGAGGACCCCTTGGCGCAAATTTCAAGACAAACGAAGTTGCTGAGAATGGAGAATCAGACACGTGCTATTTTTAGCAGACATGGGCAAAGAAATTAGGGTTTCCTAAAATCAAGGGCGGAACAGGGCAGTCGTGCAAAAGCAGCATCCAGCCACGGTCGTTACACTTCAAGCATTTAGTACGTAAAATTTGAAGACATTCTAAGCAATTGCTATTTTTAGCAAGTTGCTAAAAATAGCAGGTACAGGCAAATATCAGGCCCCGACAGCACGATCACACCACGAAGTTCAAAACAGGGCAAAAATCAAGCTTTCAGAGTCAAAAGTCAGTTGAAAGCACAAAATTTGAAGAACTTTCTAAAAATAGAAAGCCAGGGCGAATTAGGGTTAGCAGGAGAAAATCACCCTAAATTTGGCAAAGGGCACAAAATTCGAGAAAACGAATAAATTTTCAAGTCCAGCATCGGAACTTGCTTTAAAAGGCTAAAGGCGGATAAAAAAATTCTTCTAAGGCATGAAAACCGGAAGCTCACATGGTGAAATGCGCCCTAGCTTGTGAGATTAATTTCGAAAATTCTCTAAGGCAATCAAATTTGAAGCACCACCTGCCAAATGCGCCTTACCTTGAAGAAGATGGGTGGAAAATATTCTAAGTACTCGAAATTCGAAGTCCAGCTGGTGAAATACGCCCTTGGAGTTGAAACTTGATGAAAATTCTCTAAGTGTAAAAAATTGAAAGTACCCACTCCAATATGCGCCCAAACTAGAAGGTGTTGGATGATGAAATTTTTCTAAGTCATTGAAATTTGAAGCTCCCCCCTGTGATTTGCGCCCTTGAGCCTAGAAACTTCAAAATTTGGCTAAGTCTTCAAATTGAAACTTGAAGGGGGCATAGTGATTTGCACCCAAGGTGTAAACTGGAAGGAGAGCCTGTGAAATGCGCCCACCAAGGAGATGACTTGAAAGCTTTTGACTAAGTGATGAAACTTGAAGCAGGGTACCCCAAATGCGCTTTCCATGGGTTAAGAATGGAAAAAGTTCTAAGTGTTATAAATTGAAAGCTCCATGGGTCAAATGCACCCCACTTTGAAAATGACTCGAAATTTTACTAAGTGTGGAAATTTGATGCTCCCCATGCTATTAGCGCCCCTGAGCTTAGAGTCACAAAATTTGAAGCTAGACCATGGATTTGCGCCTAAGCTTTAAGACTAGAAATTTCCTAAGTGAAAAAATTTTGGAAGTCCAAGGGAGTATTTGCGCCCAAGGTCATGAAGGTGGCAAAATTAAAAGCTCCATGGTTAATATGCGCCCTCATTTAAAAGCTCAGCCATTGATTTGCGCCCTTGAGGAGAAAGTGAGTGTGAAAATCCTCTAAGTGTCGAAATTGAAAGTTCCCCCTCTCAAATGCGCCCCCATTTAAAAGCTTGCCCTCTTGTTTGCGCCCAGCTAAGAAGGAGACGAAGGTGGAGTTTGAAAATTTTCTAAGTTACAAAATTTGAAGTTGCCCCTGCCATTTGTGCCCAAGCTTGAAGAATCGAAATTTTTCTAAGTGTCAAGAAACTTGAAGGAGGACATGTGATTTGCGCCCAGGCCAGTGAAGAGAATGAAAGTTGGAAATTCGACCCAAGTCATTAAATTAAAACTTCAAGGATGGATTCGCGCCTGACTTTGAGAGGCTAGAGACTTGAAATTTGACTAAGGCAAATAAATTGAAAGCTCTATGTGTTATTTGCGCCCATCACAAGGTGGCTGTGCA
>VDFB02051881.1:0-16975 GCA_007258455.2 Sequoia sempervirens | reverse complement strand
CCCTTGAAATACCAGCAAAATCACATCGAGCCAACTGAGACTATCCACTCCATGAAGGAACCTTGGAGTTGAATGCATGATCTTTCTAGCAATCTTAGCATGCAGGAGATTTTGTTCAAGAGAGGATAGAGTCACCGTTGGTAACTTTATTCTGTGTTGGTGCAGTCACGAAAAACACATCAACACATCACAATGACACATACCAACATACAAACCGTAAACGAAGTTAGGTCCACAATATTCCAGTTGACCACGCAAGGCGAACCCACCGTCAATGAGCCCACTAGTGGTATGGATAAGCGAAGCTTGCTCAAATTAAACACCACATTCCACAACTACCATATACTTGCATGAATTAAAATCTACTTTACTCTAAGTTCTACTTTAAGATTCTATACGAATTGGAAGGATGAAGAAGCCTTGCTAGCTACCCACAACAAAAGATGGAACCACAAGCAATGATAACTCTTTTTATTATGAGAGTGTTCACAACAACTTCTTACAAAGAATTCAATCGAAAGCCTTCCTTCCTCTTCAATCTATGCTATCTTCTACTATTCTATGATCTATCTCTCTAATCTATATGATACAAATGAGGGGGGATGCCCCTTTTATAGATGGCCAATTTCAATGGACAACATAGATTGAATTACAACGAAAGGCTTAGATTAAGCCACATATGCCCTAATCAAGATTCTTCCCTAAAAACCACCACAAAGAGGAGTAGGGGTAATAAATGAGAAAAAGATTCCCACTTTCTCCCGAAGTCATAATGAGCAATTAATGTCCACCATCATCTTCTAGAAGGCCATCATCCAACAAGGCGTGTTCCATTGCCCTTCTCTTTGACTGCAAACTCAATCAATCTGATCATCACAGCTTCTACTTCTTGAACTGATATGGCAGGCACGTTCTCAATCTAAAACTCCAAGATGGAGACTTCTTTCTCCTGTTTGATGATGATTTTCCTCCTTGCTGCCACTGCATCTTGGGTTGCACGAAGTATGCTAGAGAACATTTTCTGGGTCATTGTCGAAGAAGGACTTCACACTTGAGAAGAATTCCTCTACTTTGTTCTTCAATCCATTCTGCTGTCACTCTTTAACACTGAAGTTTTTGTTCATTCCCCCTCCTTAGCCTTGAGGACCTTTTAGTTCCTGAGGATGATCCTTAACGCTCGAGCCTTCATCTTTTCCTCCATCTGGATCTTGAAGGATTTTCTTGTCTTGGACTCAACCATTTCTTCCTTGCCACCTGCCTCCCTAAGTTGGGCGCATATTAGGTCTTTGTGGAGAACAACACTTAGCCGTTTCTTCCAACATCTCCCTTCATGGTTTGGGCGTAAATGAGACATCATGGAGGAGTTTGAAACATGTAACTTTATGCCCCCTTCCAAGGTTGTATTGTCGTCCCAGAGTACTTGCTCCATCACCTCAAGTCATCATGCTTTGGCCCCGACGTTCACCCTGCAAAACAAACAAAAAGAACATCAAAACACTTATAGTATAAATCCACTTCACTTTCCTAATTGCCATGTTTCGATTTTCGAGGTCTGATTGGTCTCTGGATCAGATAGAGTCCATTTTTGTCTAGAAAATCTTGCTTGCTTCACAACTTTTCATCATGGGCGCATTTAACATATGTGTGCTAGGGCGCATATTATCTTGATGTTTTCATCCTCTTTCCTTAGCAATTTCATTCACCTATCCTATCCATCTTCTCTTAGGAGCTTGATGTTTGAGTTTCACTTCATCTTGAGAGCGCATTTGGACCCTATCTTCTTTGTGTTGGGCGCATATGATAGTGCCTCCTTGTATGTGGGCGCATTTGAAAGAGGGTGGTTTCATTTTCTTGACTTAGAAACTTTGTGTCATCCTTTTCAAGGGTGCATTTAGCACCTTGCCTATGCTTGATATCCCATACCTTAGAAAAATTCTCCACCTACTTCTTCTTGGGCGCATTTTGAGGGTCAAGCTTTCAGTTTTTGTCTTTGCCTTAGAAAAAATTCTAGCATCTAGCTTATGATGGGCACATTTTGATGGGGGTCTTGCCATTTTCTATGCCTTGGAATATTTCTCTTTCATGCTCTCCATGATGGTGCATTTGAGGGGAGCTCATGCCATTTTTCCCAAACTTAGAGTTTTTCATTCATCTCCTCTCAACTTGGGCGCATTTTACCCCTTGAGCTTCCATTTTACATGCCTTAGAAACTTTTTGATTAACTTATTCAAGTTGGGCGCATTTGCTAGGTGGTGGTTCCATTTTTTCCTTAGACAATTTTTTTAACTCCTCCATGATGGCAACGACACATTTAGAGGGGTCAACTTCCATTTTCCTGACTTACGAAATTTCTCAAACCTCCTTGAAGCTTGGGCGCATTTGGGAGGGGGTGATGCCATTTCATCACTTAGAAAAATTTCAACTCATCTTCTTGGAGCTTGGGCGCATATGAGGGGTGGTCAGGCAAGTTTCATTGCCCTAGAAAAATTCTTGCTACCATTCTCAACTTGGGTGCATTTCAAGGGGTGGTCTGCCAGTTTGTATCTGACTTAGGAAATTTTCATTCATCCAGCATGCTTGTGATGGGCGCATTTGAGGTGGTGCCCTGCCATTTTCCTTGAATGCCTTGGAATTTTCATCTGAAGTGTTAAGGAGACTTTTGGAGGTGGCTCTCGAATACTTAGCCAATTTTTCAGCCTACTCGCCCTCATTTTCTATTTTTAGTAACTACTTGATTCTCGAACTTCTGCAACTCTTGACTTGAAATTTTTCCAACGTGATCCTCATGACCTATTTGACCTATTCACACTTGCCTTTCATGTTGACCTACTATTTTTAGCCCTGTTCTAGAGGTGACTTACTATAAATAGTAAGTATGCAGATTGCGCTCAAATTTTACCAGTGGATTCCTTGAAAGATACTGATCGCAATGGGATACATCAATTTTTCACTTTTCTCGAGTTTTACCCCTCATTTCAGGCACCTGAGTTGGAAACCCTAATTTCACTTGCATGTGCCTCTATTGACCTTCGTTTGACTTCGTCTTTGTTCTAGACTGCTTTGCTTGTGAAACTGAAGATCTGGGGGTTGCTAGAGTGAACCTGCTAAAAATAGTAAGTGCCTGAAAAAGTGATCAACCAATTGTCGAATGTGTTCGCATGTCATATTGCCCGGGAGATCTCAAAAAATCCAGAAAAACCCAAAAAATTGGTCTGCATGCGAGTACCTGCTAAAAATAGTAAGTCATCAACTTGACTTGCATGTTACATCATTGCGAAGCTCTTGAAAAACCCAAGAAGATTATCCTGACATGCATTGAAAAATTATACATGCAAACCCTAAAAATGGCTCTCGAAGCTAGAACTGCTCAAAATAGAAAGTTGTTAGAATTTGTTCAAATTTTGCAGGCAAGTACTTTGAAGTGCTTTAAACGTGGTGTAGCAGTTAGAATTTCAAAAGTCTTGAGAAAAAGGTCCCAAATTGAGTACTTACTAAAAATAGTAAGTTGTCAGAATTCAGTGAAAATTTAATGGGAACCTTCCTGAAGCTTTCTGAACGCAGTGCCAAGCTCAAATTTCAATTTTCTCACTCCAATTAACCTCAATCTAGCCTGAAGAATGAAAACCCTAATTTAACAGACTTAGCCAAAATTTCAACTTACGCCCAAAGATGGGCACATCCCCGGAAAGATAGATGGAACAAAAGAGAGACAACCGCAAAACCAAAGCCCAAAAGACCCAAACAGAGCAAAAATTAGGGGGTCCCCATTTTGAATGGGGGTGATGTGTGAAAAGGTCACAACAAGTTGCTTATTCAATTGCTTATCTTTGCATTTTAGCTAACGCTAACGGGTGAAATTTGTGGAAAAAATTTCGGGTGGATACTACAATTTCCGAGATGCAAGGACTTGGAGGCGGCATTCCCCTGTTAGAATATTGTAATTTATGTCAAAGAAAATGAACAAGATTTATCGTCATTGATGTCAAAGATGTATAGACAAGATTTCCATTGACGTTATTGTTGTCGTTGATGTCATTAATGTCAAAGCAATATCAAAGGTTAAAGGAAATCGATTGAACAACATCGAATAAAGATCAAAGGCCACTAATCGTTTCAAGGGAAGATCGTATTATTTCAAGGTAATTAAAGACAAGTTTAAGAATGATAGCTGACCCCAATTCTTATTGGCAAAGTCAAATTCAAATAGAATTTCATAAGGCTAGCCGACCCTCTCATATTTGGACACTCTCTTAGCATTTTGGAATTATAAATTTATATTACAAACGCTGGCCAACTTCATAGAAAATAAAGAAAGCATATATATAAATATACTTTAATTCACTTAAGTTAATGAATATATTTTAAGAGGAGTAGCTAATATCCAAAGGCAGCGATGCATTTGTGAGTGCAGAAAATTTATTAAAGGAAGAGAGCAGCATTAATACAGCAACGATTACCTTAAAACGGCCTTGCATGAAGAACAATTAAGATTATTAATTAACAGCGATTACATTTCATAAGGCAGCAAGTAAAATTTAAAAGGTTATGAATGAGTTAACAAAAGGCAAGGAATTAATAAGTGCAATGATTAATATACTCTAAAAGGCAGAAATTAACATACTAGAGTGGGCAGCAATGAAGATAAATAAAAGGAGCAGTTAAGTTTATGAAGACAATGATTAAAGTAAACAAAGTCAGTAATAAAGATATAATATGCAGTGATTAATATTAAGAAATAAAAATAGTCAAAAGGCAGCGATAGATATTAAGAAATAATAATAGTCAAAAAGCAGTGAGCATATATATATGTTTCTAAAGGAAGTAATTAATAAAGTCGTAAAGTTTAGCGATTAATATAACCAAGAGTTATGTCTTATTAAAAGGTTGTCTCTCTTCATGAATCACTAAAGATATAAAAATAAGTTTTAGTTAAGAGTGAAAAAAATGTGAAATGAAGTGAGAGATGTGTGTGGAGTATTCATATTTGACAAGGTGTATATATGTACAAATCTGAGAAAGCATATATATATATGAAGACACATCAATAAAAAAGTGTGGGATGATAGAGAGAATAACAAATATATGAAAATATATCAATTAAGATAATGAAGCATATATGAGTGAATGTGAAAGATTTATGAGGAGCAAAGAATAAATCATTCAAGGCAGATTTTTGTGAAGGAATTTTATATAAATATCATTCATCGAAGACATATAAGATTAAGATTTTTATAGAGAAGATTGAATTGTCCATCATCCATTGTAGAAGAAACATTCAAGGTGGAACTATGTTTTTGAAGTTAAAGGAGAGATTGGTGTCTCTTGCTAAGTTGGTGCTTAAGAATGGGGGTTGGTGCCTACAAATTGTGGGGATTGGTGTCTCCAGTGGGTTGGTGCTCACAAATTGTATAAGAGGGGATTGGTTTCTTCTGTAGGTTGGTGCCTACAAAGATTGTAAAAGAGATTTATATAAAAGCAAAATTTTGCCGTGGTTTTATCCTGTAAGGGTTTCCATGTAAATTGGTGTTCTTATTATGTATCTAATTGTTAGACCTTGTATGGTTGATTAAGTTTTTTAATTGGGAAAAGTTTGGTTATATTGATTCACCCGCCCTCTCAATATAAGCATGTGCTCATCATCCCCTGCCATCCCACCATTGCCACTTGAGACTTGAGGACATTTCCAAGATGCTCCCTTAGGAGGGACATTTTTGGGATGTCCCCATTTTTTTTTGAGGGGGAGGGAGGGGCTTCTGGGGGACTCCAGGACATCCCTAAGATGTTTAGGGGACTCCCAAGAGTTTTCTAAACATCTTGAATACTTCCAGGCATCCCTTACAGTGGATAGCTGCAAAAGTTCTTTTTTTTCTAAATAAAAAAGGTTTTCTTGAAATGTATGCCACAAGCCTTAACCCTAATGGCCTATTGCTCCACCCAAACCCTAAACAAATAGACTTCTAAGCCTCATTCCAACTCACTCCAAAATTTCCAAAGTTGAAAGTTGCAATAGTAAACTCTTAAGAGCTAGAAAGATTGCAAGTGAAGCCATTAGGATTGAGGAATAGTGATAGGAAGAGGAAACAAAAGAGTAAGAGGAAGAGTGACATCAATCCATTGTTGAATTAAAGGATTCAAAGCATTATTCAAACCTAAAAGTAGGATTCCTTCATGACCTTTTTATTTTTTGTTGTTCAATTTAGTAACTAATTACTAATTACTAGTTTTAGTTGACAAAATTAGTAATTAATGTAGAGATATACAATTTATACTGTTGCAAATTTCAAATTAAATTCATTATTTTAGTTTTACAAATGAATAATGATCAAATTTTAAATTTTTAAATTTTATACCAGCAATATTTTATTATTTACATATTCAAATTTTAGTCAAATTAGGACTTAACTTTTGTGTATCCATTGCTTTTGCATTTCGTGCACCCTGAATTAAGAAAAACAAGAGTGAAATCCTTGTTTGATAAAAGTTAAGAACAAGGATTCCTAGTTGAGTACCTTGCTTATGTGCTTTCAACGACTTTGCTTATGTGCTTTCAACGACTTAAAGTAAGAAAAATAAAAAATAAAATCCTTGTGTCTTAATCCCTTGCATTATGCATGGTTTGAATTTTAATTTTTAAATTATAAAATATAAACTTATAAATTTTATATTGTTTCTCGCAGTGTCTCTATGAGTATGAGTTCTCAAAGTATGAGTGAGTATGAGCTTGAGCCTCAAGAGGATGAAGCATAGTTCACGGACTCTCCAGGACTCGCTGCGGACTCGGCGAACTCGAGAGTCCGTTGGTGAGCCGAGTCGACTTGCCACGGACTTGGGAGTCGACTCTAGGAGAGTCCTGGGTTGGGACTCGGGAGTTCGGCGGCTAAGTCCTGAGGTCAGACTTGGGAGTCCGACACTCGGCGGCCGAGTCTTGAGGTCGGACTCAGGAGTCCCAACCCAGGACTCTCCTGCGTGGCTGGGAGTCAAAAAGGGTTAAAAACCCATGTTTTTTTAAACTTTTTCTTTCATTTTAACACTCAAGTTTGTAAAATACAGGTCTGCAAATTGAATTGGGGTTGAAAGAAGCTAGGATTATCTGTAAAAATTTATAATCTTATGATGTTATACATTGAAACTATGAGTATTTGATGACTATGAATGATTAAATTTCAATTATTGAGTGTTTGATGATCATATGACGTGTAATCTTTGAATTATGAGTGTTTGATAATCAAATTAGGCTCTTATGTTCTCTAAATGCATTAATTTGTAATTTTGTTCTTGCTTTTTTGTAAAACTACGGTTTTTTTTTTGCCGAGTTCTAGCCGAGTTTTTTCCCAAGTCCATGCCCAGTCCCGAGTCTGAGTCACATTTTTGGGCTATCGAGTCTGCGCCAAGTCCGAGTTTTCCAACTATGGGATGAAGTAAAACTGAATCTAATTATGCACCTTATGAAAGTGCAAAAGTAGAGTGGGGTGAAGCCACTAGTTTCATTGGGAGTACAAATGTTGGTTGCCCTTCCTAAATGTTGACAAAATATGCTAAGGGTCCCTTCAATCCAAGTCCTCTTAAAAACAATTTGCAACTAAGTTACAAGTAAAGCTTGGGACATCTTGGGGACTAGGTTGCGGAAGTGCCACTTCTATAAACTTGAATTTCAAGGCAGCATTACTGGAATTAATGCCCACCTCCTTCATATCCGAGGCAAAAATGTAGAAGCATGTGTCAAGTTGGCACAAAAATTGAAATATAGGGCTGAAATAAGTAAATTATGGGGTGGTAGTGAAGAAATTTCACCTACATCTACTTCTTTGCCACTAAGGGGGAGGGGTCTTCAAAGTTCTACTTCTACTACTTTGCAAAGGCCATAGGCACATATTCCAATTTCTTCTTGTTTAGGGGTAGTAAAATCTAAGGGGAAATGTAGGGTGATAAGTGATGCTCCAAACCCACTTGCAGATTTATTCAATGTGTAATTGATGAACGAGGTAGATGATGTCATTGGAAAATTCTTCTTTGTCAATGGCATTCCATTTCATGTGGCTCACTCTCATTATAAGGAGGCTGTAGCAAAGATGATAAAGGCGGAACCATCATATGTGCCACAAGGGGAGACTAAATTGAAGACAACAATCTTGGATAAGAACAATTCTAAGATTAATATTTGAAAGGATAAAATGAAGGAATCTTGAGTCACAAGTGGATGTAGCATAGTCATGGATGGGTGGACAAACGTTATGCATTATCCATTCATCGATATCATGGTTACATGTACAAAGAGCCTTTATTTTCTTAGGGTTGTTGATTGTTCAAGGCATCACAAAGATATTGATTTTAAATTTCAAGTCCTTAAAGATGCTATAGAGAAAGTTGGGCCACAAAATGTGGTTCAAATAGTGACAAATGTGGCCCATGTATGCAAAGGGAAGTTAATTGAGGAAGCCTATAGATATATTTAGTGGACTCCTTGTTGTGTGCATGCCACAAAGTAATGCACTCAAGGGAATGGGGAAAATTGGTTGGATCAAAACAATTGATAGTGATGCTATAAATGTGCAAATGTTTATTTGCAACCACCACATTTCACATGCACTCTTCAAGATGTTCTTCAAGAAGGAATTCTTGAAACCTACAGAGACTAGATATGCATCATTTTTCATTCTCTTGGAGAGGATGCTTGAGTTGCAAGAAGCATTGCAACTAATGGTTATAACAAAATGGAAACGGTAGCCTAAGTCCAAGATAGAGCAAGGCTAGAGGGTGAAGGATGTGGTAAAAAATAATGTGGTCTGGGATGATGCAAAATATATTGTCTCCATCACTACTTTAATATTCAGAGTGATAAGATGTGGGGATGCCAATACACCTAGCCTCAGAGAGGTGTATGAGTGCATTGATATTATGCTTCACCAAATGAAGGTTGTTGTGCAACAAAAAGATCCCACATTGCAATTCTACAACAAACATATTCAGTCAAACATTCATCACGTATGGGAGAAGCTCAACACTCTCTTGCACATGGCTACCTAAGTATTGAACCCAAAATGGTACATGTGCAGGCCTGAAAAAATTACACTTATATAGGATATTGAGGTAAAGGCAAGGTTCATGAAGGCTATTCAAAAGATGTATGATTCTACAAATGCCAACATAATTCGTATTGGATGGAAAAAATTTACCACTTTTAAGGGATATTCTAAGAAGGCCAATATAGATAGGGAGACTATGGCATAGGAGGACCCAATTTTGTGGTGAATTATGCATGGGCCTACTTCTTTGACTATCTCTCTAGCCATTCGTTTCATATCCCAAGTTTCTAGTTCTTCTATTGTTGAGAGGAATTGGTCTCATTATAGCTTCATCCACTCCAATAAGAGGAGCAAGCTTACCTCTAGGAGGGTGGAGAAACTTGTGGTTGTACATAGTGCCTTGCGTCTTATTGAGCACAACACGCTTATGTACAAGAAAATTTCAACATCTCAATAGAATGTAGAGCTAGAGGAGCCAACATAGGTTGACAATGATTCTACATATACAAGGTTGGTTGGTATTGGTTTGGAAGAGTTTGAGCATGTGAAGTCCAACAGTTCCAGTGATGAGGATTTTGGGGATGATTAGAGACATCACTTCAAGCCATTTTGTCATTTTGAACATTGTAATCATCATTTATGAAATTTTGAATATAATTATATTTCGAATTTTACATTTTCATTATTAATGTTCAATGCAATCATTAAAATATGTTTATTGTTTAGTAGTTTTAGTCTACTTAGTATGTCAAAGTTTCATTTGTGAATTTGTGATTTTAAGTTCTTATACTTAGTATGCAATCTTTGGAAAGGGAAAAATGTCATGTCTCCTTTTTCAGATTAAGGAAATATTCTTAATTTAATTTAAGTTGCCTAAAAAATAACTTTAATATAAGAAAAAAACAACTTTATATTTTATTATTAAATTATAAAGTGCGTCAAAGTGATATTATAAAGTGATGATGTCAAAAGTTTTGCTAGGCCAAGACAACAAAATTGAAATATTAAATTAAAAGAAAAAAATAAATTCTAGAGACTTCTTCTAAAGAGCTAAAAATCGAAAACAAATGATTATAAAAGTAGCTGAGCTTGAAGAAAATCATCCATTGTTTGTTGCGAAAACCCCTTTCTTGAAAATTGAGCATCTGTTTTTGTCATGCATTCCTTGTTGGTTCGCTGCTCTATATTGAAGACTCTAATTATGCAACTATCTTGACTAGGAATACGCCATACTAAGAAGAAGTTGAAAAGGGCAAGTTGTTTGTTTTATGATTTATCTACTGCCTTACCATAAGGTAAAGGAGATCGCAGCTCTTGGGTTCCACATCAGCACCTAAGTTTTGTCTTTTATGCCATATAAGTTAGAAAAATATGCCTTCTAAGAAGTATCTTGTCTGCCATAAATTTTCATTTTTAAATTTGTAATATCTTTGAATTGCGGTGGGGCGAAATCAAATCAAATTTGGAATATTATATTTGAAACTATTAAATTTAAAGTCTTGCAAATATCAAAGCAGCTGCAATTCAACTGCAACTTATTTATGAAGGCTTGTGGGCCAGTTCCAGCCTACAAGGAGAGATTTAGTGTGCTATGCAACTAAGGAAATCTTAGCCTAATAAGCTGTTAGAAAGGAGCTCCAAGGGGACAAGATCTAACAGGTTGGTTTGTTTTGGTCTACTGGTCACTTAAAAATAAACTATACCAGCTTAAGTGGGTCCCAGTTGCAATGGAATATTACTTGTGAGCGACTTCCTGCTTATTTTAATAATAATATTCAATATTTTTAGAATTGCAGTCATACCAAATATTAAATCAGCATTATGGTGTTTCCTTGGCATTTGTGTGGATTGTCTAGGTGATTATATCAGGTAAGAATTGTTTTAGTTTGCTACATTTGTCTTCTATACTTCTGTTCTAACAGTTTCTAGAAGTAACATTTGCCAAACTATTCCTGGTAAATTTTGATCTGTTATCATTGAATCCTTTGGTCACTGTGTTCAGTATTCAATCTCAACTTACAGGTAGTTTCGTTCAAGCCATTATTTCAGCTTGTCACTCAATCCAATTATTTTACATTTTATACAGTTTGCTTTCCAACTATTTGACCAAATGTCTACTTTCAGGTTGTTGATCAATTATTTTTTACAATTCTTAGATTTGAATATAGAAAAGTATTAATTGCTTAATCATTCAGAATTGTAATCATTTGTGTAGTTCACTGTCAAATTAGCTTCAATTTGTAAGTCTGGATGGCAATGCTGCTAAGACATGGTTAATTGTTTAAGTTTTCCACATTGCATATATAGAAGAACTTTGCACCTTGCCGCCAATAAGTTATTGTCCCAATCAACTTATGCTCTCACCTTGCTCACATCGGGAACTTGGTGATCAGAAAGTGTGTGGGATTATACATTTCATCAAGCATTAACAAAACTATCAATTTCAAGAATGTGCAAATGATTAGTTAGTTGACTATTATTTATTTAACTAATAATGAGAGATTTTAATAATGAGAGATTTTAAAGGATGTAAATAAATATTTTGTAATTATTTAATTTAGGGGTGAATGTTGAGGGATCGATTAATTTGATTAAATAAATGTGATTTATTTAATTAAAATGGGATCATTAGAAAAAAGGTTAAATTAATTAAATTAATCAAATAAATAAAAATTTATTCAATTAATGTCAAAAGAAAGGTTCAATTGATTAATTAAATTGTTGGGATTTATTGAATTACTATTAGAGGAACAATCGAATAGATTAATTGAACAAATAGTATCTATTTAATTAACTTTGGAAGCAAATCTACAAGATAGTCCTAATGTGATGACGGCAGAAATGTGGGAATGCATTTTGTTGTCTACACCTATTGTCAAGGTGACTACATTTAGTTGAAATTTTGAAGTTGTGGTGCACAAGGGCGCACTTAAATCAGTCTTTCAAAATCACATACTTAGTCAAAAGTGGTGTGCTTGGATAAAGGACAAAACATCTTAGAAATATGAGTCTCGTGTTTAGACATGCACTATAGCAGGGAAGCCATTGAGTTTCACAAACCAATTGCAAAAAGTTAGTGTGTATGCACAAGCCTGGGAACATGGATTATCAATTGTTTTGAACGTTCAAACATGTGGAGAGGAGCACGTGCCTATCTCAAATCAGAGAATGATAGAATTGTCATATATAGGCACACGCCTAGTGTATTGGAGTGCACCTCATACAAGTGCACATAATAAAAGGGGAAAATCATTTGTCATCTGTAGTGTTAAGGTATACACCAATTTGTAAGTGACTGGCTGACTATAAAGAGAGAAATCCAGTTCAAAGGAGTGCATATATGTATAGCTGACTAGGCTTGTTTTAGATGTGCTTATTAATAGATGTCTAACCATATACAGTCGATCAACATTCAGAAAAAGACTAATCCTTTATTAATAGAAAGAGGTGCCACTTCAAAAAGGTTATCTCTTTTAAAAATAAAACAACTCTTCTATAATACCAGATTAGTATTAATACTAGCAATTGCACCTTGGTGTGCAATGGGTACACCAAAGAGGTGTGGAAGGTCAATTGGTAGGCCATTTAACAATGATATTGTTTGTGCAACAAAGGTCTCAATGGAAAAGTGATAGCTTCAAATCAAATATGCATCCAATTATAGGGATCCAAACATGACTTAAACAAAACTTAAAACCTATGAATCAAGAAGATAATTAGGCTCCATTACCAATAGGCTAACATCAGTGTTTGCATTAGGGAGAGAGGGAGAGAGAGGGGGTAAGGAGATAGAGATAGGGAAAGAGAGAGAAGAAGATATAGTGGTGGAGATGGAGATAGAGATAGAGATAGGGAGGGAGAACCAATGAGTGTGTGTGTTTGTGTGAGTGAGAGAGATATAGAGATAAATATAGAGACGGAAAGAGATATATACATAAAGAGAGAGGGAGGGAGAGGGAAGGAAAGATATAGAGATAGGATAGAGGAGAAGTAGAGATACAGAGAAAGAGGGAGTGATAGGGAGAGAGGGGGAGAGATGGAGATAAAAAGGAGAGATAGAGATAGGGGAGAGGTAAGGAGATAGAGATAGCGCATACAAGTAAAGAGGAAGATAGAGATATAGATGGAGATGGATTTAAATAGTAAATTTTAAAATATTTATTGACATTTTCATCTTCAACAATTAAAATGCGTTAGTGAGAGAGTTAAGTGATGTTGATCAAGATGTTTGAGAGTCCCGAGTCCATGTATGAAGGGAGATTCATATACTTGTAGGGAAGGCTCTAGTCTATTTATTGGTGAAGCTAAAAAATTGCTATGTAAACTCAAAAAACCCTAAATCTAGAGGAACATTTGAGTCTAATTTCATCAATTTGTATGCTTCTTGAATGGCTTGAACTATTGACTTGGGCAGTGTATAGATAATTGAGTTCTATTGTCTTGTATTGTTAACGGTAAGTGATAGCTCTCCCACCCTCCCTCCTATCTATTCCCCCACTTTCTACCCCCTCTCTTAGTTAATCTCTCTAAAAGACTAGTTAAGTTGTTAGATTTCTTATACATTAATTTAAATAATTAAATCTATAAAAAAATATTATGTATAATATTTACATCAGTGTTGCAGGGTTCGTACCCATAGGCCTCGAACCCGGTTTGGGTACGAACTCGGTTCGGGTTCGCCTATGCGTACATGCTGGGTGCGCACAGGGTGCGCACCCAACACTGTGGGTTCGCCTGGGTGCACGCATGCGCGCACCCGGGCGAACTGTTGTGACCTTTTCACACATCGCCCCATTCAAGATGGGGACCCCTAATTTTTGCTCCATTATGGTCTTTTTGGCTTTGGTTTTTGGTCTCTCTCTCCGTCTGTCTCTGTTCTATGGTCTACTTCCCGGGATTCCTCTGCCGTTGAGCTTAAAATGCAAAAATTCTGGCCAAGTATGAAAATTAGGGTTTTGTCTTCCTGGTCAGTACAGGGGTCGAATAAAGTGAATAACTTGAAAATTGAGCTTAACATTGATGTTAGCATGTTTCCAGCAGGTTCTCAGCAAAATTTCATCAAATTCTGAGGTACTTACTATTTTTAGTAAGTCTGCTATTCAGGACAATTCGTCAGCTATTTTGAGGTTCCGATCATCACATCTGCAGATTCGAGTATATCGATCACCAAGATACCAAATTTGGAGCTTAAAATCCACAATTTATCATTTTAGCAAATCGGCTTCCCAGCATCACCTCTGTATCCGTGATGTTATCTTCTTTGCATGTCCTGATATTCCTTCCGGCCTTCGAGACCTTCGATGATATATAACACATGCAAGTCGAGATGACAATCCTCGTGATTCACCTCTTCCGAGAAGAGTTTTAGGGTTTGCATGTCGAGGTTTCTTCAGATTCGCGTTTGATATTCCCCGATGGTTTTTCGAGAGCTTCGCCGATGGTGTGACATGCAAACGGTGGGGATTCTCACCTCGCTAGGCGAACCTTTGCTTTTTTAGCAGTGCATGTCCCGCTGTACCACCCGGCCATCAAAATTCACGAAGTCGATCGCAGCGCTACTTAAACTAAGGGAAACAGAGTTCATTTGATAATGCGATGAAAGCAAGCAAATTAGGGTTTCCAAAATTCTCGTGAGCTCAAAAATAGGCATCAAAAGTCAAAATCTTCAAAATCCCGGTAAATCCATCACATCGGCCGCCTTTCAGCTATCCACTCGGGTAAAATTTCGCCAGTCCAACGAGCACTTTACCATTTTATAGTAAGTCAATTTGAAACATGCTAAAAATAGTAAATCAGTTGCATGCATCAGTGTCGGCGGTAAGGTCACGTGGTGAGGAGCGCCTCATTAAAATTTCAACTCGATCGGAGCATGGGAGCTGTCAAAAACACGAGCTTACTATTTATAGTAAGCCACCTTCAGAAACAGGCTAAAAATAGTAGGTCAGCTAAAGATGGCAGTGTTGACAGGACAATGAGGTTATGAGGATGCTACGTTCAAAATTTCAAGTTGATCCGAGCTTCAGAAGCGCAAAATCAAGAGGACTTACTATAAATAGCAGGGCACGTGAGCTGGCGAAAAATGATGAAAATTTGTCTAAGTCTGGAACTTCATCCAGTTGCTATGGCAAAATGCGCCCATCCCAGCTGGAGATATAAAAAAAAAAAAATTCAAAGTGATGCAAGTTCGTCCTGCTCAGGGGTCAGAATGCGCCCAAGTTGGTGAGGTGGAGCATGAAAAATTTTCTAAGGCAAAGTTTCATCCACTTGCCTAGGTGAAATGCGCCCAGCTCAGGGTTGATAGCAAAAAAATTTTCTAAGGCATGAAGTTTATCCTTCACCCTTGCCTAAATGCGCCCATACTTCAAGTTTATCCTGCTCAAGGGGTGAAATGCGCCCAAAAGCAAATTGGTCAATGCAGTCAAAGGTTTTTGTCCTCCTCTATGTGCAAAATGCGCCCAAAATGGGCCATGTAAAGACAAAATGGAAGTTGAAAAGTCATAAGGAAAGGCGTTTGAAAGTTCATCCACCTCCATAGGAAGAATGCGCCAAGTTTTATCCTTCACAAGGCATCAAATGCGCCCAAAAGCTGCATGTGAAGACAAACATGTAGAAGTTGGTCAAAGAGTCAAAGGCGTTGGAAGAAGTCTCATCCTCCAGCACATGCAAAATGCGCTCATCCTCCTCTATGCCTCAAATGCGCCCATGTTTGAAGTGTAAGTGGTAAATAAAGGTGGTAAGTAGGGTGAATGATATTCCAAAGCATGGTAAAAGGTGAAATGTGGCTAGGCGTTATCCCTCATCACATGTAGAATGCGCCTAAGGGGTAAGTGGTATTAAAGAATTTTTTTTTAAGGCGTGATTTTCCTCTTCAAGCCTCAAATGCGCCAAGGGTGTTTGATAATAAAATATAGGGCGTGGAGTATGCTGGGCATCAAAGGTGACATGCGCCTGGGGTGGTGAATAAAATACAAGGTGGAGGAAATAAAGTGGTAAGGCGTTGAAAGTATTAAGTGTTGAAATTTTTTCCAAAAGGCGTGATTCCCTCTTCAAGTGTTATATGCGCCCAAGGTGGTGGATGTTGGAGAATTTTCCTAAGGCGTGTGAAGTGTGAGGATAAAATGCTAGGCGCCTAAAGTTGAAAAGTGTTGGAGAATTTCCTAAGAGGAGAGGTTTAACATGCTAGGCGTGGTGAAATACAAGATGAGTGACAAGATGATTGCTAGGGAGTTGGAAATTTTATAGAGAATAAAATGAAAAGGATGAATAATGCATGCCAGATGAAAAATAAATTAAGTGTGATGCGCCTTCAAGAAAAAATTTCTAAGTAAGTTGATTTTCCCTCGCGGGCAGGATGATCAAAGTTGAGTAAAAATAAAATTTTCTAAGGCAAAATTTTCGAAGTGATTCAAAAATTTTCTAAGGCACAAAATATTCTCCCTTAGAAAAATGCCCAAGTCTGGAGAGGTGATGGAATTTTCCTTGAAACACAGCAGAGTTGCCTGAGGTGAAGTCAGTGACTGCCAGCTGCACGAGGTTAATAAAATTTTCCAAGTCAGAGCAAAATTCTCAGAGGGGATCAAAGAACGAGAATAAATTTGAAAGAATATTTTCTAAGGTTCAAAATTCAAGGAAATTAAATGAACCCGTTCGTTGGGGACCCATGGGTTCGATGCGTTCTGGAGAAAATTTTCTTTTGGGTATCGAAGATTATCGATGAGGAGTTGATTTTAAGGTCTTCCACAGCTTGTCGAGAATTTTGGGATGAAGATTTTAAGTGGGTACCAGGTTGATGAGATTTCATAAGGGAAATTTGAAAATTTTCTAAGGCAAAAATGAAGAAATGTTCTCAAGGTAACGTCTTCTAGACGTAATTTTAACTTGGAAAGAAACCGCCGAGTGAATTTGCTTCAACTTTCCGTAGCTATAGCTCTGGAGCCGAGTTGAATAAAAGT
>VDFB02051880.1:0-26309 GCA_007258455.2 Sequoia sempervirens | reverse complement strand
AAAAAATATTTATTACCACACATGTAAATCCTTGGAAAATTTGGAAATCTCCTTACTTGAAATGAAGTGTCTTGGAAACATTCACTTGGAAGTCTTTTCCATTGACCTTTTGAATTTAATTGCAAAAACTCACTTTTAATGACTACCACTTTTCCATCACTTAAGTTTGTTGCTTCAACTTCACTTTAGCAAACACATTTCCATGGAGAGCAATAAAAGGCAATAAATAGACAACCACCATAAGTTAAATTTTTCTTCACTTAAGTTTTTTTGTTTGAAGTTTGTTGTTTCAACTTCACTTTTAATGACAATAAATAGACAACCACCATAAAGTATGCAAAGGATCATCAAATAATACACAGAGGAAAAGACAATACTTAGAGAACAACCATAAAGTATTTAAGTCAAATGTATTTTATTTTATGAAAAAAGCATTGAAAATGAGTTTTAATTATTTCATGGGGCTTATTTTCATGATATTCACGTGCACAAGTGAAAAGGGATTAAGTTTCATCTTTGATTTTTGAGTTTGGATCAGTAATAGTGCATCATTTATGCATTGTGTCAATATAATGTTGATTTGTGCCTAGGAATGTTGTATCATAGAAGTATGAGTCCAAAAAGGATTGAGAATCATCATGATATGTTTTTAATTTAACCTGAGACAACCCAAGGTATGTGCTCATGCTATTCCATCCTTTGTTTGTGCTATTGGCCATGTGACTATGTTGCCAAAGTTGACAAGAGCACCAAATGCCAAGTGACTATTTGGAGAGATTGGTTGGTTGAAGAATGTTTGGGAGTTGTCAAAGGTGTTGGAGGGTATTGAAACATTGTTGCCCCCACTGTTCATGCTATTTTTCCCTTGTTGGTGTGTTTTTCCTTCCTTCAATGCCCACTAGGCTAGGTTGTCAATGGTGGAAGGTGTACTAAGATGTCTTATGCATTGATTTTCAATGTAGCCCTTGAAGGGTGACTGAAAACTTGAGAGTAGATAAGCTTGACAATGATGGATTCTTTTTTATTGGTTTAGACTTATAGATAGTGGGGACATATTAATTGGAAAGGTGAGTTCACAGCCTTCTGATGCAAACTTTAGCCTTGAGTTGAAGCATACTAAACGAGGAAGGGTTGATCACTTGATTTAATGTCAAATAATGATGATGGAAGGAGTTATAGGGTTTATGGAAGAGCAAGAAAATATGCCTTTGTACAATAAAAGACATTGTTTCAGATTTTGTCATAAATCCACATGCTTTTCCTTCAAGACAACTTTAAATGTAAATCATAAACCATTACAACTAACTTTAAATGTAATATACACATTTAATTGAGGCATATATTAAGGAATATACACATTTGCATGTATAAATCTCTCATAATTTTTGTATATAAAAAAATACACTGTCAATAATAAATATTAATGTGAATGGTAGTTCTAGACCTGCACAAACATGAACAAAAAACACAATGTTAGTCAATTATACACATCTAAACTAACATTCCCCATGAGATTCATTTGAAGCATAATGAACAAGAAATAAAGTAAAAAAACCAAGTAGAAGCAATCTAAATCCTATTCAAATGCTCAAACCCCTCATCCCATGGGGGAATTTGTGCTATTTTGATGTGGAAAATATCCCTTTCCCAATTCCTTGCAAGCTTTGATGATGAACAATGGTGCTCCTTGATGAAATTTTCAATAACCTAGCTATGGTGGATGAAAACTATGAAACTTGGATGAAAATGAATGAACTTTGCTCAAAAACCTGTAAATAATGACCTTGCTTCAAATTGTGGATGATTGTGGATCCAAAATCAATGTGAGAGCTCTCCATTTATAGGAAAGAAGGATGTAGGAATGAAAAACATGAAGGATGTGGGACTAAACATAAGCCAATGACATTGTACCACTTGTTTAACATGCTAGTGGAGAAGGATGAAGAACATTTTGATGAATGTGCAAATAAATGCAATTAGGCGGATTTTGAAATTGGAGAAGTGACATGTTGGAGGGAGATGAAAGAAGAGTTAATGCCACTTGGCTCAAGAAAAAGGACATGTAAGAGGCCTTTAATGCCTTGTTGGATGGACACGTCCTTTTGGGAGGGAGTTTTCAAATTTGAAGAATATTCCAACTTGATACCCTTTTGAATGAAATAGAAGAATTTATAAATCAATTAAATTGATTTGTTTGTGCAAGTTGCAAAATCTAGAGGATTTGATGGATTAGAGTTAATGTTAATCAAGATTTTATTAACTTAGATGAAGATTAGTTTGATTTGACACTTTGACTTAGATTTTTGGATTTATTTAAATCAAAATGAGAGGAATATGAATAGCATATTTAATTAAATAAAATTTGATTTATTTAATTAAAAGGGATGATGTTTAGACTTAAATAAAATAAAGGTTAGTTTATTTAATTTAAAGGAGATGAAATATGATTTAATCAAATAAAGTGATTTATTTAATCAAAAGAGGAACATTAGGATTAATTAAACAAAATGATTTATTTAATTAATAGAAGATAGCGATTTAATCAAATAAAGTGGATTTATTTAATTAAAAGATGAAATATGATGAATTTAATCAAATAAAGATTATTCGATTAAATAGTTAGTAGAGAGATGATTTAGGAAGAATTGGTGTTAGTAAATCAGGATCAGGTGCATGAGATCAATCAGTATAATTTATATGTCTACATTTTTCCCCTCTTTGAAGCAATGTACTTGTTACGTTGGTTTAAAGAAGAACCTTGCCGAGATCAAAATTCATATATATATATATATATATATATATATATATATGTATTTGGATGCCCCACTGTTGCCCTAGCGAAAGAATTATGCTGGTATACTGCCCCTCGAGAGATTAGACAATTTTTTTGATTTTTGGGTGATCTCGTGAAAAAGGAGGACAAGCCGCCCGATGGGTCCAAAAAGGCTCCAAGATGTCAAAAAATGTGCCAAAACATGGAAAAAAGATGCAAAATGAGCTTCAGTTGGGCAAAAATGGGGTCGGGGGCACAAAACCCTAGTTTGATGGCTAAAACGAGGGAAAAAACCCTAATTTTCATGGTTAAATAGCCTTCGAGGGGTCACTTTGAATTCATTTGCACACTTAGCCTTAAGAATTTTCATCGTTTTGAGCTCTTACCGTCCTGTAGAATGGCGCAAAGAGTGCTTTCTCGACACATTTTTGACCGAGTTCGAGTCTACCAGAGACCTCTAGGTGCAGGACCAGTGGTATGTGATCCTAACCCGACCTTTAATTTTGATTTTTGTGTGCATTTATTATGGTTTGAAGAGTCACAAAGTCTAGCATCGCTATATAGCGACGCTAGAAGTGCAGAATCAGCGATGCTAGGCTTTAAAGAGTGCCACTATTGTGACTTGCAACGCTGTGTCATAATTTAGCATTTAGGGTTCAAACTCCAAAGGACGATGCCAAACTTGAGTTAGGTCTTTAGGGTTTATGGGTCAAACAGGCCCGCGGTCAAACAACGACGTCACAACTTAGTTTGTAGTTTGGGGGGTCCTAGCATCACAGTTTGGAGTTTTCAAATAGCGCGCCTTTGCGAGTAGCGACACCTTTGTTGTTTCAGTGATGAAAACTTCGAACGGGGACCAGTCTTTTTAAAAAACTTGATGTTGTGGCTTTATTGGTGCAGGAGGACAGAGAGCCCGCGCATTCACACGAGCATTGAGCCTCAGTGCTTAGTAGATTGAGCAGATTACATGAGTTGCTATAGGAGCACCTTGGCGTGATTGGTCTCTGGTACGTTGCTTACGCGCCTACCATTAGGACCCATTTGGCGATGATGACCACACTAGCTGAGTGATGGAATATCGAGACATCATCCTTTCATCTTCCCACCAGCAAGGCAACCATCACATTGTAGGACGTCTGGCGTATTTTGTGATTGCCCATTCATGGCGAGAGAGTGATATATGACATGGACGTAGACACTGATGCATGCTATGATATTATGGGGACAAATGAGATTGTTTTCACTGAGGGTCAGATTGATCTCAAGTACTATAGAGGTTGGGTGTCAATTTTTCAACTGATTGTGGCTGCTATCATATCAGGACTTGTAGATCTAGATTGACGAGGTTGATATTTTTCTTCGGGATGGGGTTTGGCTTGGGAGCTGATGCTATTCAGGTGGTGTTTTTTTTCTTGGGGACCAGTGATGCTAGCCTCACTATATCATGATTTGCATGAGTTCGTGTATTGTGACAACAGAGCCATTGGTGTCAGGGTCACACTTTTACATATCTAGACATGGGAACACATAGCTGTTCTTCGATTGAGAGTTATAGTGGTTGACGTCAAGCCTGAAAACCCAACAGTTTGGAGGTATAGGGATGGCTTCACATTTAATCACACAGGACAACCTGGCCTACCCCATTGGCGGAGGGTCTTGGATGAGATGACAACATTTACTTGGAGACCTTGGCTACAGATGTCAGCATGGTATGATGATGTACAACAACTATTTTATGCTAGGCAGGATCGACTCATGTAGAGATGTGAGCATATGATGATCAAGTTCTACCTACCAGATAAGGTAGTGAGACAGTTTGGGGACGTCCAAGACATGCTAGATGATCATTACATGGCCATATTTTCCCGGTCTACCAGAGAGACTACATGGGGTCAGACAATCCCAACAACAGATGCAGTGGATTCCTTGTGACAGTTGGTAGCTAGGCCATGGGCCTACAATTAGGTACAGGCAGATCCATGGACCACACAGGCTTATGATGATTGGTTTAGGCCTCTCATCTGATTGACAGTTCCAGGGACAGTACTTCCATGACAGAGACCTCGAGGCCGGAAAACAGGATGGGGATGGGCAGGATAGGATCCAGGAGCACCTGGAGGAGGAGGACGATCACCTCCGCACCAACCACACCAACTAGAACAAAGGGATCAGGGAGATGGGCACCAGTAGAGAGATGCTCCTAGAGATCAACAACCACCTCAGAGGGACCAACAACCACCGCCAAGAGACCAATCACCACCACCACCTCTGCCACCTTAGCCCGATTAGAGAGATGTCCTAATTCAGTAGCTTCAGGCTCAAGTATAGACACTTACGACAGAGAGGGACCAGGCCGGGCAGCAAGCCCAGGCCCTTATGATAGAGTGGGATCAGGAGAGACAACAACGATAGATGACAGAGCTACAGCTGGCACAGGAGGTTGGAAAGTGTTAGCAGTTAGAAAGCATACAGGGCAGGATAGTCCCCATGCAGATGTACCATGATGTTGTACGGGAGGCTGAGTATTACAGGGTACACTATCAATAGGTAGTACCTCTAGTGGCTTGGGTGCCAGAGTTTTCTCAGCATATAGGGTATAGGAATGACCAACTAGAGAGGTAGGTTGGTGAGGGGAGCAGCCACCAGAGCTAGCTCACACATTTTTGATTGGCGACACTTGATTCTTTTTGAGATCCATGGGCTCCATTTTTGATAGCCCCGTGGGCATTGTATACATTGATTGATACACATACATGATCCTAATTTTGTACCATGATAGTTACATTATTTTGATATATATGATATGATCGATTTGTTATGATGTGTTCTATTTTATTTATGCATTATGGATGGATATTTATGCGATGTTCTATATGTGATGTGATTCTATATTATGTGATGCAATGTATGTATGATTATGCAGATGCTTATGGATGTATTTCTTTTTTTTTTGTATCTTTTTTACTCACTTTTTACGATGATGATGTATGGATGATATGGATGCAAATGTTATGATATGAAAATGATTTTAAAATGCTTAGACTAACAGATCTATATTGTGCCCCTAATGGATGGTGATGTATGTTATGATCATGAGATGTATGGCATGCTCTTTTCTTTTTCAGTATCTTTTTCATGTATGATATGATGATGTATAAATGACCTGATGATGCCTATATGATTATGCAATGGATGATATGATGATGCATATGTGGATGATATGATGATTTTAATATGATTATGCAATGGATGCAAATGTACGGTTTATGAGATGCTTAGAATAACCAATCTATATTATGATGATGTTGATGATGAGATGCAATGCATGTGAGATGATCAGTGTTTCCTATATGATATGATATGGATGATATGTAGCATGTTGACGGTTTGTGGATGCAAGATGGATGCATTAGTGATGTTTTTGATTAACTGTCATGGTACCATGTTAGCATAGAGAGAAGAAAGAAGAAATGAGATGATGACCAGAAGATCCAACAAGTCTATGATCTACGAGACTTTATTAGAGATGATGACGATGATGATTTGCTTATCAGGAATTGGTATTTTAAAAGGGCTACTTAGCTTATGTTTGATAAAACACATAGGCACGATGCATCAAGGTATAACGAACCAGGATGGTGTTGCACCTAGTGTGATGGACTTTGACTCGACAATCAGATAAGAGACTCCTGTTCACATCTGGCATATGGAACCCTATTTAGAATGTAGTTCAAAAATTTCAAACATCTCAGACCAAAAACATAGAAAGGAAAGCCTTCCTATGTTGTCAACAAGACACCTAAAACACCCTCCCTACAAACCAAAAAGAGCATGCATGACCAAGGTTATATTACAAGAACATACAACAAGCACAATAGATAAAAGATAATGATCATTGCCCCATTCCTTTCTCTCTAAATCCCTTTGTTTGGACATCATCAAGAGGTCATTGGAATGAGCACAATAAGATGAATCAAAAGACAAAGATCAAGTAAACAAACAAGCTAATGTTCTTCAGACCGCTAGCCAAGACTAAACTACGCTGATGCCTAACGTTCATGTCCATTGTAGGAAAGATTCATCTGAGGACATGATGTTATTAGATGATTTGTGATTGACTGGATGATGGGCTATTTATACCAAGAGTTGACCAACTTGTTTGTATACTGACCTAGACTTGAGACCTTGACGCTTGAGTTTTCTCTTTCAATCTACTAGACTTGTTTTCGATTGTTTTACCAAAGGTTGGGGATGACGATGATTTATTATGAGGGGATGTTTATTTTGGGTGATTGCAAGATGGGATGGATGAATTTTTTCAAATATTTGGATGTTTTTGATGTTTTGAAATGTTTTGAGGCTATTTTTGGTATTTTTGAGATGTTTTGCAAATGTTTTGATTTTCAAATTTTCTAATGTTTTGGTGTTTTCCGAGATTTTGACCAAGAGACTAACCTAAAAACCTATCCTGGGGGCCTTGGGGGCTGATCAAAGATTAGTCTTGCCTACATTATACACGCAAAGACCACGTAGTTTGAATGACATAGACTCGATTATTGATGAGTTATGAACAAATGGATTGCCAGTTTATTGTGACGGACTCCTAAAGGACTAACCTAGGTGTCTCAGGGGATGATCAAAGATCAACCTTGCCTACGTTCAAAGCTTAGAGATCCCTAGTTCGACAAGACTCTATTTTTTACTTTTTCCAACTGACTTTTTTGACTTGTTTTGGATTTTGACATGTTTTGAATGTTTTTGGATTTTCTTATTTTATGAATGTTTTTTGAGATTTTTTGATTTTTTGATGTTTTTGGTATTTTATGGTTTTACGATGTTTTTGGGATTTTCTGATTTTAAGGGAGACTTCAAGAATATACATGAAGCTGATCTGATGTAGGTATAAGAACATGCCCCCATCGTGATGCAATAGACTACTCCGATATAGGCAGGACAAACTGACCTTAAGAATGGGTCGAGTAGTACTAGGAGGGATCATGATACAACATAGGATCAAGCTATGATGTGTACGCGAATAGGTGATGGATGGAGATATGGAAGTGCGATAGATGGATGTTGTAAAACAAGCCACAAGGATCATGGTGGATGGAGAGTGCTTATTTACACAAGGTGCATGTTTGCCAGGTTTTCACCAAGGTACTTGCCCAAAGTGCCACCAAAGTGGTTTTCACTAGAGGACGATTTTTTTCTTTACTGTTTTCAATCCTTTTTCTAATTTTTTTGGATTTTTGTATTTTTTGTATTTTTTTTGTATTTTTGGATTTATACTTTGGAAGATTAGGCATAAATTTTTTTGAGATGGGAGTTATTCATGGGCTCCTATAAAGGTTCCCCTTCGGGTGTTGATAGTTGGTATACTCCTAACTTGTAGCTTGTTGTGATGATGAAGGGTCCCAACTGATTGGGTTAAAACTTGCCCTTGCTGTTTGGATTTGGTACGTTCTTCTGGTTCTCTTTCAACACGAGCTCTCTGACTTGAAAGGTACGAATCCTGATCTTGTTGTAGCTTCTCTTGAGACGGTTCTAGTAGACTTGCAAATGGTTTAAGGCATCCATGCACTACTCATCTAGTATTTCTAGCTCGTTCAATCATGATACCTGATATTCTTCATTTGTGATGAGATTTTGCAATGATATTCTCAAGGATGGGAGCTCGATCTCAATGGGGAGAATGGATTCTGATCCATAGACCAGGGAGAATGGGGTTGCACCTATTGGTGTGTGAATACTTGTTTGGTAGGTCCAAAGGGTGGGATTCAGCTGTAGGTGCCAGTCACAACCAGTGTCATTGACTATTTTCTTTAGGATTTTCAAGATGGTGTTATTGGTAGCTTCTGCTTGGCCGTTTCCTTGAGGGTAGTATGGAGTGGAAAAGCGATGTTGGATTTTGAACTTTTGGCATAGGTCTCGAATATCCTGATTTTTGAAAGGTGTCTCGTTATCTGAGATAATGGCTTGAGGGACACCATAGCGGAAAATTAGGTAGTTAAGTATGAACTTGGATATCTTCTTTCCTGTGATATAGGTCATGGGGATGGCTTCCACCCACTTCATGAAGTACTTCGTGGTGGTGATGATGAACTTATTTCCACTAGATGAGGTGGGGGTGATTTTATCGATGAGATCAAGCCCCCCACTATGAAAAGGGCCAAGGTGTAATGATTGGGTGGAGCTCCTGATCTGGTGCATGGATGAGATCCCCATGTTGTTGAAACTGCACACACCTTTAGACATAGTCATGAGCTTCCTTCTCCATCGTAGGCCAATAGTACCCAGTCCTTAGCAATTTCTTAGCCAAGGTCATACCACTTGAATGTGAACCACAAATTTTGTTGTTTACCTCGATTAAAGCCGTCAAAGCTTCCTTAGAGTTTAGACATTGTAAAAAGGTTCCTTCAATGCTCCTACGGTATAGGGTGTCTCCTAGGATGACAAAGTGGGATCACCCTTTGACAAATGTTATTTTAAGGCTTGGGGTTATATCAATGGGGAGGACTCTTATTCTCAAGTAGGTGTATATATCATGATACCAAGGATCACCAGGACCAACGATTTCACACACGAATTCAGACTTTGGTACCTTGAACGCTGGTATGAGAAGCTACTCTACAAGGAATTCTTGCTTTGGGATGTTGCGTGGGACATCTAGTAGCGATCCAATTGTTGCCATAGCATCTGTTGCTCTGTTATTTTCTCTTGGTATTTGCTCAAATGTGATATCAATGAAGGAATCTTTGAGACTTTCCACCAGTTTCTTGTATGGCATCAATTTGTCATCCTTCATTTGATACTCGCCATTGACCTGGTTGATGATAAGTTTCAAATCTCCATAAAATTTGAGTGCCATGATCTGCCATTGTACTACAATTCTGAGTCCTATGACAAGAGCCTCATATTCTACAATGTTATTTATGCAAGGAAATGACAACTTGTATGATTTAGGTATGCAATCTCCTTGTGGTGTAATGAAGAAGACTCTAGGCCTTGACCCGTGCTATGTGTAGGATCCATCAAAGTACATTTTCCAGTGATCGACCATGCTTAGGTTAAAGATGGACTCATCAGGGAACTCTGATATAAATGGTTCTATGAGTATATCAGTGCTTCCACCAGCTGATCTGCATTTGTTTGTCCTTTAATGGCCTTCTGTTTTACATACTCAATGTCATGTTCTGTCAGGATCATAACCCATTTAGTTGTTTTCCCTGTGAGTTTTGCTTTAGAAAGTAGATACTTGAGAGGGTCTATCTTTGCAATGAGTTTTATCTGATGTGCTAGCATATAGTGCCTGAATTTTTGTGCTGCGAACACAACTACTAAGCAATCTTTCTCAATGGATGTGTAATTTAGTTCATGTCCCACCATGGTTCTACTGATGTAGTAAATAGCTCTCTCTTTCCCATTTTCATCATGTTGTGCCAAGAGAGGGCCAAGGCTTGTTGTTGTTTCTGATATATATAGGATCAAGGGCTTTCCTAGAATTGGTGGCATGAGAACTGGCGGTGTGAGCAAGTACTCCTTGATCTTATTGAAAGCCTGGTCACATTTCTTGTCCCACTTATATGTTACCCCCTTGTGGTGTAGATGAGAATATGGGATAGCCTTGTTTTCTAGTTGTGCTATGAATCAGTGGATGGATTGGAGTCTTCCTTGAAAACCTCTGAGCTGGTTCAATGTTTTCGGTGCCTCCATTTCAAGAATTTCCTTGACCTTGGCGGGTTCTATCTCAATTCCTCTCATAGATACAATTTACCCTAGTAACTTTCCTGATTGTACCCTGAAGACACACTTTTTTGGATTGAGTTTGACCTTATACTCTTCTAGCCTGTCAAAGATGGAGCCTAGTGCTGCTATGTGATCTCGATGTTTCTTTGACCTAGCCAATATGTCATCCACGTAATCTTCCATAGTTTTGTGAATCATGTCATGAAATATTAGTGTCATGGCCCTTTGATAGGTGGCTCCTGCATTTTTCAATCGAAATGGCATCCTGTTCTAGCAATACATCCCCCATGGAAAAGTGAAGGTTGTCTTGTGTTGGTCCTCTTTGGCTATCATGATCTAATTATACCCTAGGAATTTGTCCATTAGTGATAGCATTTCATATCCCGCTGTCATATCCACAATCATATCAGTGTTTGGGAGAGGAAAGTCATCCTTGGGACATTCTTTGTTCAAATCGCTGAAGTCCGTGCAAGTGTAGATGCCCCTAGTGGGCTTTGAAATAGGTACAAGATTTGAGACCCACTTTGGATAATCAATCGATCTTATGAAACCTACATCTAAGAGCTTCTGTAATTCCATCTTGATCAATAATGCTATATGGGGATGCATCTTTCTCAACTTTTGTCTTACTGGCTTTTCTTTAGGATATATAGCTAGGTGGTGGACCACAACTTCTGGATCAAGGCCAAGCATGTCAGCATAGGTCCATGCAAAGTTTATCTTTCTCTCTCTTAGGAACACAACTAGGAGTTCTTGTTCTTATGTCAAGAGTGTTTTTTCATAGAATGTGATATGCGGTGTTTCCTCTGTTCCCAGGTTGACTAGATTGCACCTTTCTGCTAAGACCGTTGACTTCTCCTGATGAATGGCACTAAGGGGAAGATTGAATCCTTTATCCTCCGACGCCTCAGAGAGGTTTTCACCATTGGATGCTTCCTTTATTTTTACTGCTTTCGGGTCAGAGAGTGCCACAGTGTGGTTTTCACTCAAAGACCTAGAGATTATTCTCAAATTTTCACTTTTGTGATTGAAGGATTCAATCGTTTCCCCGTAATAGGCATGCATGTCCAGTGCAATGTCAAACCCAACTTTGTGATCTCCATATGGTATCGTATCCTGCAATCCCATGAATTCTGAGAGTGCCTCATCATTTTCAAATGTGTCCAAAACTGGAGGTCCTTGTTGGTTGTAATTGATGAGTTGGGGATAGACTAAGTTTAGCTCATGGGTTTGGTTTTTTGACTCAAAAGATAGGGTACTAATCATGAGAAGGGAATAATCTTTGAATAGCCTAGGGAGGTCGGCTATGAGATATTCATCATCACTACTACACACATTAGTTATGTCAAAAGTAAAGTTATCTATGACTCGACTTGTGGATATTGGTAACTAAAGAGCGAATGTTGATAACTAAGGGGGAGCTTTGACCGTTTTAACTGGGGAACCTCTGCCAAGTATGGTTACTTTCGGAGGGGTACATCCAAGGCCAAGATTTCTTATACACTTCTTAGGAATGAGCAGTACTAGAAGACCATTGTCATTCTATCAAAGTTTCATGTTTCTATTATAGCCCATACCAAGCATCATTTGCAGTCCTTTGCTACTATCATCCATGGGTAGATCAAGCACGGGCCTTTCATCTTGGTATAGCAAACTTGATATGTCTTTTTCATCTACCACTTCCCAACTTAGGTCTTTCCAATGTCTGAATCTAGAGGGATTCGCTTTAAAGGTTTGGGATGATGTTTCAATTGGTTGGGGCTGCCTGTGAGACCTAGGAGATTGAGGTAACTCTCCTATTACAAAATCAATTTTCTTCATTTTGTAATCCCCACACCCATTGTCTTGGATAATGACTTTGATTTCAGAGATATCAGGAATGGTGAGTGTCTTTGTCTCATAAGTGGAGGCTAATGTAGTTGGTTCTATATATGGGGTTGAAGGACCTTCATCATTCTTTGGGACCTGGGGGATCTTGTAGTACTTTGCTTCTAGATTTTTGCAATAATAAAAGGGCTTGGGATCACCATGGATCATGACCTCTTGGTTTTGATAGGGAAACTTCACACATTGATGGAAGGTGGATGTGACAACTTGCATCCCATGGATCCATGGATGCCCCAGGAGAATATTATAAGGTAAATCAAGGTCAAGGACCTGGCATGTGGTTTCCATGACGGTTGGCCCTACTTGAATAGGGAGTTGAATAGTGCCTTGAGACACTCTTTCCTTGTCATCATAAGATCTAATTGTAATACCTTTACCTTCTTCAATGGAGTCCTCAGAGAATCCCAGATTCTTTATTAGCTTGAGAGAATAGATATTCAGATCTACACCCCCATCCACCAAGACCCTTTTGACTTTGTTTTTATGGACCAAGACCTCAAGATGGAGTGCATGGTCATGGGATGGTTGTGTTGGGAGGTCTTGATCAAAAAATGTGAGGAGATGTGGGGTGGTGATGTGACCGACTATAGCTTGGAACTGGTCAACATCAAGATCTGCGAAGATAGTGGATGAAGCCAATGCTTCCTCTAGGATTCTTCTATGTGCATGTGAGATCTTTAGTAACTCCATGATGGAGATCTGAGTGAGAGTTTTTTCAGTTGGTCCAAGACATTATAACCATTGGGAATTTTTTTTTGGATTTGAGGTGGATGCCCTAGGTGGTTGTGACGATCCAACAATGGTAACTTTTCCGCCACGTGTGGTGACTCCACAATCAGCTTTGGCTCCCTTGATGTTAACAACGGTGACCCATTCATCCAGGGATGTGACCACATGATCATAAACATGGTTTACATTGCCATACCTTATCTTTCCATGGTTATTCCCTTTATTATGATCCAAAATTGGATTCATGTATATCTTTAGGTCTTGATTTCCTACGAGTTGTTTAACATTTATGACTTTGTCATCGATAAGGCCTTGGATCATATTTTTTAGTCTCATGCAACTGGCTGTCGTGTGCCCTTTGATTTTATGAAAATTGCAAAGGTGGTTTTCATTGTACCATGGTGGTTTCACTTGGGGCTCTTGATAATTCTCATAAGTGGGGATTTTGATGAGATTCTCTTGTACCAATTTTTTCATGACAAATTCGATTGATTCCCCAAGGGCTATGTATTTCCGTTTGGGGGGATACTTGTTTCATGAGGGTGGTCCCCCTTGATTATTCAAATTGTTGACTTGATTATTGGGTGGTTGTTGTGATACCGCATTGGCTTGTGTGTTGTTTCGATTGTTGGCTTGCAGTTGTTGGTATGATTGGGTGTTTTTTTTTGGAGCACTGATTATGACCTTGGCATCAACCACACCATCATTAGTGACATTTTTGTTTTTTTCCCATGTGCGAGGTTTTTCGTTATAACTGGTGGAAGGGCGGTTGTATTGATATTCTTGGTATGTGGGTGTCCGCCCTTGTGTAATAAGGGATCTTTCGATGTTGAGCATCTTGGGGATCAAATGGTCATATGTGGTGATGCATTGCATATTTAGGTGAAATGACAAGGTTTTCTCAAGATTGGAAATGATGGTGCAAATTTGTTGCTCCTCTGGCATGGCCCACTTGCTCTTGTTGGCCTTGGATCTCCATCGTTGCAAGAAAGATGTGAATGATTCACCTTTAGCTTGTTTGAGCGCAGATAGTTCCTCTAGACTAACATCCATGCCAATGTTGAATGTGTAGTTCTTTATGAATGCGTCTACAATCTCTTGGAACTTTTTGATTCCATGAGGAAGGTGAGAGAACCATTCCATTGCTGGTCGATCCAAGCTTCGAGGGAATAGATACATTAGATATGTGTCATCATATGTGACTTCCATGCAATGTACCTGGAATTCCTTGATGTGATCTTCAGGGTTTCCCGTTCCATGATATTTGTCAAATTTTGGGATTTCAAACCCTTTTGGGAATGGTACCATCCCAAGGCTCCTATCAAATGGATAGGGGAACATATTGCTTGGTGTTTTTATTGTTTTCCCAGATTGGAGATCTAGCACTTCCTGCGAGAGAAATTTGATTTGTATTGTCATGTCATTTTATGGGTCAAGAGGTGGAGTGAACATGTTTTGAGGTGGTTTGATCATTTGGATGATGAGTGGAGTGTTGGGTATGTTGGTGGGAGTTCATTGCAAGCTCTGTTGTGCGATCAAGGCTTATTGATTTGCTTGCAACTACTGTTGTGCCAACAACGCTTGTTGTTGGTCTTGCTGTTGTTGTGCCAACAATGCTTGTTGTTGGTCTTGCTGCTATTGTGCCAAAAACACTTATTGTTGGGCTAGTAATTGGGCTGCTTCTTGTTGTGCTTGGTACTATTGCAAGGCTTGTTGATATGCTTGTTGTTGAGCTGCTTATTGTTGTGATTGATAGTTTGCTTGCGCTTGAGATTGAGCTTGTTGGGCTTGATATTGAGCTTGCGTCTGAGCCTAAGCTTGTTGAGTAGCTTGTGCAGCTTGTTCAGCTTGCACAACTTGTGTGGCTTTTTGTTGTTTCAACGCTTGAGCTTGTGCTTGAGCAGCTTGTTGCGCTTGTTGTACAACTTGTTGTGTTTGTGCTTGTTGGGTGGCTAGTTGTGCAACTTGTATAGCTTGTTGATTTTGAAATTGTTGAAGTGCCTTTTGATAGGATTGTTGAGATTCTTGCAATGTGATGCTATACTTGTTCACCGTGTTTGGTCTTGGAGGTGGTGGTGGAGGATTCAAAATTGTGTGGGATGTTGTAATGAGAGGTGTTGTTGGATTGATTTGTGTGGTGGATGGTGCGATCGATATGATAGGCCCTTGGGAGACCACATTTTGAGGTATTTGGGGTATTGTAGATGATGTGTTGATTGCTTGTGTTGTTGGGATTTTTGCCACCTGTTGTTGTGATATTGATGGAATGACCGAAGGATTCGGTATGATGGTTTGATTTACTATTGGAGGATTGCTTCGATTTTGTTGATTGAGGTTTGATAAAGGGGGTTGCCCTAAATCAAGGAGTGGTGTGCATGTTAGTGGTAGAGGTGGAAATGGTGGGAAGATGGGTGGTGTGTTCCCTTGAGGAAATGATGATGATGATGAGGGATCAAAGATTCCCCCTTGTCCAAATAATCCACCCTCTCCTAGTGAAGTCATGGGGAGAGAGACTTGTGTGTTAAGAGGGTATGCCAGTGTTGCGTTGAAAGAGGATGGGTCATTGGGGTCATGAAATATGAGCGAAACGTATGGGTGTTTCGGATTTTGAGGAACAGATTGACCCAAGATGGTGTTTGTGTCCAAGTCTTGGTTGTTCACAGGGGGATGTGTTTGAAGGGAATGTAGTAATGAAATCCCCTTGTTGACAATTGGTTGAGTTGGAGCAAGAGATGATGTGGGTTGTGAGATGGATTGAATGATGCTTTGAAATGAAGGTGTGAATGAGACTGGTGGCATAATATCAAGAGGTTTCTCCACAATAGTGCTTACATCAAAATCAGAAGGGAGTTTATCCCCTTATTTTTCCAGTTCTAGCATGTATTGTGAAGGATTGGGTCTCATCATGGCATTGACAATCTTGTGAGTCTCAGGATTTTGGGCCATTTCAATGATTTCGTCTTGAGTCATCCCCAAGACATTATTGGTGATGTCTTCCACTTGACCTTCCTCTTGAGGATCTTGTGGTATTAGAGAAAGATTAGGTTGGGGATTGCTAGATCCAATGGGATTGATTTCGGGTGCAGTTTGACTCAAGTCACTTGAAGTAGATGTTTCTTTGTTGGTTTCCATGTTCTTCTTGTGTTGAGATCTAGTTTGAACCATAAAATAGGGATCAATTTTCAGGAATGTGGGAGATGAACCTCTAACTCCTTAGATTGATCTAAACTTTAGGCACAAAAAAGAAAATCTAGGATGATTAAGGATCAAAGGGGTGGTGATGAGATAGTGAAAGATGGATGGTGTGAATGATTGAACTCTTTAGAAATATTGAAGGAGATACTAGACTTTGGGCCTTTTGGATTTTGGATTTTGGATTTGATTTGGTTTGATTTTATTTGGATTTAACTTTGGCTTTGATTTGATTTGGATTTGGATTTGATTTGATTTGATTTTGGATTTTGGATAATGAACTCATAAACCCCAAGATGTTGGATGTTATCAAGGGATAGACTTGTTCACAAGGATTGATAATTTGACTAAATGTGTGAAGAAGGATTCATCTACACACACCTACTCAAACAAGACGATTTGGATTTGATCTAAAGGATTTTCCAAAAGCCTAGCATGAATGATTTTTTCAAGATTTCCAAGAGTTGTTTGTGAGATGAATTTTGATTGATGTTTGAGGGATGGATGAGAATGTTAATTTTGATCCTAAGAGACTTAGAGAGACTTTTGTTTACTAGACCTAGGTGTTGAAGAACATGCTATACTTCCTATGTGAGATACTCAAACCTTTGAAAAAGTCTTGGATTTTGACAATGGTAAAATGAATACAAATTGGGATTGTTCTTTGATGCACGTTTGTAAAAGTTGAAGACCAATCTCTCTCTAAATTCGTAAAGCATAGACAAACGTTTCTTGAGAGCTCTTGGACTAAGACTTTTAGACTTTGGTATTCGGATTTTGATATTTTGGGAAATCATTTGAGACAACATATGTGTGGGGTTCAATTGTTCTTATCTTTTATTAATGAGTTCCTTTTACCACAAACACTCTCTTGCTTATCTTTTCAAACTAAATGTCTAATGTCCCAATTTCTTTTCATCCCACAAGGTCCATTATGTGGAAATCAAGGAAATTAAGGCAATAGTTCCCTAATGTTGACTTTAGTAAGAGAAAATTGAGATGTAAATCCAAATACTTAGAAACCTCTAAGGATGAAATCCCTAGGCCAAGCAATAGCACTTGGATTTTTTCAAAGGTATTTATCTCTAAGGGTTTGCCCAGAAATTACGACCAGATATTTATTTGGACTTCTGTGGTGTTTTGATTCAAGTGATAAACATACTATAAAGGATGGAGGGTATTTGTTGAATTCCCAATTGGATAAATTTAACGTTGCTGTTCACTCTAAGCGGCAGGCACAGGACATTCCAGGCTTTTGGTGCCGCTGCGAGCTCCCACATGGCATGCTTCTCATCTCTACCAAACGCATGGAGATGTTGGATGACGAATGACTGGATTCCACCCTTAGCCATCACCCGGGTACCTCAAAAATTCTGAACCACCCATTGTCAGTGATGGGGACATGTGGCACCTTCACGGGCATCCAAGCAAACCGCTAAAGGCTTTTATCCATCTATTAGTGGCTCTTATGATGCCACGTAGAAGAAGCGCATTCAAAGACCTACATACTGCGGCCGAAGAAATTAGCCAGTTTAGATGTACCTATCTGGCGAAATTGCTGGATTGGGGTTGCCAGGTGGAGGTCTTGGGTGAGATTTTACTCTAAGGGAGTGACGCCGCTTTAACTCAAACATTTAGATGTCATTTGTTTATGTGAACTCAAAAGGAACACATGAGCACTAAAAACTACTAGCAGAGAGATTTTGGAGGGTGGGAGGCTAACGCTTACGCTCGTCGCCAAAGATGTTTTGGTTACTCAGATGCGCCTTGAAACATGAAGAGGTTGTATACCCGTGATGCCTGAACCCATAAAATTAAACCTATCGTTCACTTCAAAACAACAAAACCCCAGGCGCCAGGATGGAAGAGATGTGAAGTTTTCTTAATTCGGTGTTCCGATCAAAATTAGTAAGTTTCTCAAAGTTCCTTTAATCCAGTTGTTCAGGCAGGCCAGAGTGGCAGTCCTAAAATTTGAAGAGAACAAAGCCTTAAGAATGGGATTATAATTGTTCCCAAAGTGTTCAAAAACACTTGTTACGATAGAAAGAAGATGCCATAAGAAATGTTCTCCTTTCTTTTCTCCTTTTCCTCTTGATCACTTCAACCTACAAAACTTGGTTAATCCACAGAAAAAAGAGACCTAAAACAAGTTAAAATTTCAAATTGATCAAAGACAAAAAGCACATGTTAAAAATAACTTGAAGGCTGAGTTTTACCCCACCCCGACAACACAATCCGCAAAGGCGTTGTAGTTTGAAGAGGTCCAGCGGTGCTCTAGTGAAACCAACGACGTTCTGTGGAAAAACAGAGACTGTGATTGCATCGCTATTTCACAAAGCGTCGCTCTTTGACTTTTGATGAATCCGACCCTCAGGAAAATCAGAGAATGTCACCCTTTGATCTAGCAGCAATGTCGCTATATAGCGCCACTAGACTGATAGCGACACTATTTGACTTTTTCAGCATTGTTGTTTCCTATAGACACACAAAAATTTGAAAAACAACAAAATTTTGGTAAAAAAAAGTGTTAATTCTTCAAGATTCACCCTCCTTCTAGTGCCAAAATGTGAATGGTAGTTCTAGACTTGCACAAACATGAACAAACAACACAATGTTAGTCAATTATACACATCTAAACTAACATTCCCCATGAGATTCATTTGAAGCATAATGAATAAGAAATAAAGTAAAGAAACCAAGTAGAAGCAATCTAAATCCTATTCAAATGCTCAAACCCCTCATCTCATGGGGGAATTGATGCTATTTTGATGTGGAAAATAGCTCTTTCCCAATTCCTTGCAAGCTTTGATGATGAAAAATGGTGCTCCTTGATGAAATTTGCAATAACCTAGCTATGGTGGATGAAAACTATGAAACTTGGATGAAACTGGATGAACTTTGCTCAAAAACCTGTAAATAATGACCTTGCTTCAAATTGTGGATGATTGTGGATCCAAAATCAATGTGAGAGCTCTCCATTTATAGGAAAGAAGGATGGAGGAATGAGAAACATGAAGGATGTGGGACTAAACACAAGCCAATGGCATTGTGCCACTTGTCAACATGCTAGTGGAGAGGGATGGAGCACATTTTGATGAATGTGCAAATAAATGCAATTAGGTGTATTTTGAAATTGGAGAAGTGACATGTTGGAGGGAGATGAAAGAAGAGTTAATGCCACTTGGCTCAAGAAAAAGGACATGTAAGAGGCCTTTAATGCCTTGTTGGATTGGCACATCCTTTTGGGAGGGAGTTTTCAAATTTGAAGAATATTCCAACTTGATACCCTTTTGAACGAAATAGAAGAATTTATAAATCAATTAAATTGATTTACTTGTGCAAGTTGCAAAATCTAGAGGATTTGATGGATTAGAGTTAGTGTTAATTAGGATTTTATTAACTTAGATGGAGAGTAGTTTGATTTGACACTTTGACTTAGGTTTTTGGATTTATTTAAATCAAAATGAGAGGAATATGAATATCAAATTTAATTAAATAAAGTTTGATTTATTTAATTAAAAGGGATGATGTTTAGACTTAAATAAAATAAAGGTTACTTTATTAAATTTAAAGGAGATGAAATATGATTTAATCAAATAAAGTGATTTATTTAATCAAAAGAGGAACATTAGGATTAATTAAACAAAATGATTTATTTAATTAATAGAAGATAGTGATTTAATCAAATAGAGTGGATTTATTTAATTAAAAGATGAAATATGATGAATTTAATCAAATAAAGATTATTCAATTAAATAGTTAGTAGAGAGATGATTTAGGCAGAATTGGTGTTAGTAAATTAGGATCAGGTGCACAAGAACAATCAGTATAATTTACTTGTCTGCAATTACATAGTGATGGAAGAACATCTTGAAAATCCTCCCATTTCTCAATACTTGTAGCAATACATGCAAGGAAATAATCCTTCCATTTGCAACCCAGATCGTGATATATATTGTACAAGAAGAAACAAAAGGAGTTGTTGCCCAGTTTCTTTTCTCCAATCCACCTCAGGTGGCCCAGTTATTTGCATTCCAAAATGCTTCAAAACATGTACATCCCCTGCTCCCTTGGAAACACATGGGTAGTAGCCTCTCTGTGGTTGTGTACTCTCACTGAAATTTGGTCCACAAAAAACCTACAAAAGCCTAACAATTTCAGACATGGACTCACATAAAAATCATTAAAATACCAATAATTGAATAATGTCAGACATACACCTTCTGACCAGATCTATTATCACCTTCATGCATGCTATAAGTAGACCGATTGAAGGTCCTACAATGGTGATGTGACCCATCTTTCGCTACTTTCTCATCTCTCGATGATCCTACATATAAATTTCAAATATATCACTGATATAATTAACATAAAACATGTAGCATATAAGAATATGAGAAATCTATGAAATGGAAAAGAAAGAGAAGATTGAAGACCAGAAAATGCACCAGCAACCGATGTTTCTCATACCACTGAACACTTGCACCAACAACCGATGTTCTTTTCTTAATTTGACAATCTTAAGTATAACCTATAGTCACAAATACATCAATTACAGTCTTAAATGCATATGACATCAAACGCCAATAGAGAATACCAACTTAAAGGTATTCAATAGAGAGCAACATATAATTATTATTTTACAAATTAACAATAATGCAATTTTGCAAACCCTTCTACAATCAAACTTAAATGCTTGAAAGAAAGTAGTTATCAATAACACGACTCTACAAATTCAATGTGCATACTTACAAATCAATCTATGGAACCATTCGGGTCTGCTCTACTCTTTATTGTGTCAAGTATTGCCTCGTGGTTAGACTCACACACTTTCCACAAGTTCTTGTTCATAGGTCTGCCCTTATATTTGATCAAATGAATGTTGGCTACGATGACAAGGTTTGAGTAGTGAAGAATCTTTTGATGCGTGTCAAAGTCCTCAAACAACCAAACTACAACATTCTTAAATGGGTACCTTCTAAGCCAAGTTCCAATAACAACCACTGAACCTATAGGATTTTCCATGTTTTCTCCATCTATAGCTGGGGCCTCCAATTTCTTTTTGGCCTGGATACAATTACATAGGTAATAATTTGTACCCTCTTCATTGTCTTCTGCAATCATCGCATAAACATGTCTTGCATTGATATGTTCATCTTGTTAGATGTATTTAATGAACATCAAAATAAAACCTGAAAGTAATATATATTACCTAGTTCTAGTAGGTCTGATACATTATCAAAGTCAATAGATGATTGCATCTCCATGATTTGTAGAGCCGTCGGGAGCTGATAAGTGCCAAGTGGTGTTAGACTTCTTATAGACCATTCGTCAACCCACTATGTTGACTCACAATCATTCCATTCTTGAAGTGTACATACAAAACAAAAGCATTCCATCTTCCACATATGGATATTCCATGTACCTGCATTGGAGCTTCTAAAAGAGTGTAGCTCGCTCGATCTTGTTAGTGTACAACAATCCTAATATTTTTCAATGTTAGTATCATCTACTAAATGAAAAAATCTATGAACTAAAGAATTACCTACACTACCTGGACCCATTGCATGATTGCACCACTCGACAATTGATCTTGCATATGTCAACTTTACATTGTATTTGTACTTTATCTCTTCTCGTGCTAAGGCTCTTTTGATACATGCACCTACTCCATCATGCTCCCCCTTTCCATGCTTGACCTCTGAGAAGTTCCACATATGGGGAACACCACTGATCCTATGCATCCTGCCCAACCAATAAAACATTTTGGAGTTCTTGAATTGTGATGTACAATTATCTAACCATATGATATGCCCCTGCTAGCCAGATCAACATAGAACATTTGAAAGCAACCTTGCACAAACTCTGTAGAATGTGTGTGATCATCACTGATGTAAAAGTGATACTCCCTCAATACTTTCCTATTATCTTTTGTACTATCATTTGCTTTAATGAATGCTATCTGCACAAATATAGCAACCTAGGTGGAGTTGTAGTACTGTGATTGCACCTTTTTTTGTGGATGTAGTGTGTAGTTCTCCACGAAGTCGACAACTGAAACAATGCTATGAAGTGGAAATGTGTCCTTGCATAACTTGAACTGAGTCCAACCATCAAGCTCTATGTGTATGCCTTGCATACTCATAGACCACTTGATCACGAAAAATGCCCATAAACTGATACACTAGAATCTTATCACTGACCAATTCACACTTCTTTGCTTCTTTCCCATCTGTTAGCCTATAGGCCACTGTCTTGTATTTTCCAAATTCCACAATTCCATCTCCAATTGTGTGTGTACTAGCCATATGTTGGAAAATTGGCAAATGTTGCATGCCACTACAATGATCACATGTGCCATCCAAACATGACTTCTTGTAAAAAAATTGATCATCGACTCTTTCACAAAAAATGGAAGATAAGAATTTCCTTGAGGATTTAGGTGGGGGCCTTATGTTACATTCCTGCAAAACATTGTTAGTATGCATATCTACACATATACGTCGATAAACATCATAATGGTTAGAAAAATCAATATGTACTCTACAACAACAAGTAGTGCATGTGTGATTTATTTTGACATAAAATAGCTTTAGCATTTCAAAATACCTTTGACATATTTTAATTTCAGGAAGCTTCCGAACAAAATCAACAAAAAATTGGGTTTGAGTGGTATCCAAATAATTCTTTGGATGTGGCTCATGAATTTTATTACCAATTATCCTTCTTACAACATCTCTTTGATTGGGAGAGGTCCTTGTGTTATCCTTCCAATAATATACTATTAAATATCTCAAGGCTTGAGCAATTCTTTTATCTTTCTGTGGCACTCTACCCGAGAATTCCCATAACTCATTGCTATTTGGATCCTCCACTCTTTCATGCCTTCCTTTGGCTCTCATTAGAGATGATCTACTTATTTTCAAAGAATTACTTGTCTTTGTAAGGTTCACCTTGTTCCTTGTTTGACTGCTTAATAGTGTTGTTTTCATCACACGTCGTGTGGCACAACTATCCTTCATGCATGAGGTAGAACCCACACTCTCGTATGCACTCATCAAGTTCTTTACAATGTAATTTTCACTTGAGTCATTTGAAACTCTTAGCCCAAGAGCCTTCATGGTGGGCCTAAATTTGAGTTGCCTCATCATTTCAACAAATAGTTGGCATCTTCCACCCTCACTCAGCTTCTCAAAAAATAAACTCCATATCCTCTATGCATATCTTTGACATGAATGTTTTATAATCTTATTAGGCATCCATTTCAAAACATTGGAATCAATATCAATAAAAAATTTAGGTTTTCTATGCAAAACTCTAGGAGGAGTTCTCAAATGTAAATTTGTGTCAACATTAGGAATGTCAACAACATTGGGGATAGATCATGTACCTTCAATTGGAGGTGCAATTGATGACATACCTTGAGATTGACATGTAAACAATGTTGTACCACCAACTTGAGATGTATTTTGTGGAGTGCCTTCAAATAGAGATGTGTTTGTTGATGTACTTTCAAAACCCAATGTTGTTGATGGTGTGTCTTCAACTGTAGATGTGATTTCTGATGTACTTGGAAAACCACATGTTGTTGTTGGTGTGTCTTCAACTAGAGATGTGCATTGAACTTCACCTATTGTTGATGATGTGCCCCCAATTTTGGGATCCAATTGTATCCTTCCATGAAATTTTTTCATTCGTGCCCTTTATGCTACCAATAGGACACCTCTCTTAGATTGCACGAGAATTTCTTGTTGTATGGGCTACAATTTCTTGGCTTCACAAGCTTGTATTTTTTATTCTCTTCTCCTTGCATTTTTAACTGCACGTTCTTCTAGTGTTAGAGGCTTTGGTCATTTCCTCGGCATGACATTGAATGCTACATGCTCACAAACACACATAAAACAAAAGTAAGTAATGCATTTTATGAAACATATTGATATCACTGATTACATTGCATTTTATAGAACACACCAAAGCATTTTATGAAAGAAGGAAACGAGCAATTTGGAAATATGCCTCCAAGAAATGTGGTCTCATAGTGATGGAAATCACCATGCAAGACTACATTTATTTGAGGCATTTTTCAAACAACTCACTCCCTTTTTCTATGCAACATTTTTTGTACATGTCTCCAAAGCATCTTATCAAACATGTCTATGCACTCCAACATTTTTCATACATGTATACCAAAGCATTTTATGAAAGAAGGTGGTGAGTTGTTTGGAAAAATGCCTCCAAGAAATGTGGTCTCATGGTGATGGACATCAGCATGAGACCACATTTCTTTGAGGCATTCTTTCAAACAACTCACTACCTTATTCTATGCTACCACATTTTCCAAACATGTCTACCAATGCATCTTATCAAACATGTCTATGCTACAACATTTTTCATACATGTGTCTACCTCCATACTGCAAGAAAAGTAAGTAATGCATTTTTTCAAACATATCCATACCACTGATTATATTTCATTTTATGAAACACACCAAGCATTTTATGAAACATATTGATATCGCTGATTACATTGCATTGCATATATTTAAAACTCAAAGAATTACTTTACATTGCATAACTAATGTGACTTATCAAACATTGCATATCTTATTAAACATTGTTGTCCCCAACCTAGGGTTTATAGCAAGCTTCAAAAAGCCCATAACTTTTGATGCGTCTGGTGAAAATATATGAAACTTGGTCTAATTTTCGGTAGGCATATATGCATGTGCTAACAAAAGGAGGGTTGCTAAATCATCATTTTGTGTGAGTTATTGAGGAAAATTTGTTTCTTTTTGCAACTATACTGTGTAAAACCTAGTACTTTGAGGGATTTGTACAAAAATTGCTTCATGTAAGTGTTGATCAATGTTAAGACTTGGGTTTGAGGGGAGTATTTGGAGTGTGGAAAAGTTCTTAGGAGCAAAGAAGTGTCAAACCTAGGGTATAAGTTGCTGCCACCTTTGGAAACTACAAAATCTTGTGCTTATTGTTGTCAAAACCACATTGTGATTGTCAACCAAGCCATGAAGAACATGAATTGAAAGAAGGGTTTGTGATACTATATCTTGGAATTATTCACTATTTCTTTGGCAATGAGGTCACTTAGAAAGACAATAAGCATTTTCAATTGCACAAAATTTTCCCTTTTTTATTTCTTAGAAAGGTAGATGGTATGAATGAATGGAAACTTGCATTAACAACTATGTCATGTCACTTGAATTTATCTAAGCACATGATGAAGGTGAAATTTTTATGGAACAAAAGAATTAATGGAAACTTGCATTAACATTGATGAAAGCTCTTAGGTTTTCCAAATTAGTTGAAAATAAAAGTTTTCCCACAACCATCACTAATAATGAATTTGAATCTATTATGTCATGTTTTCCATTTTTTTATCTTGAAGCTCCTAAAAATTAAACTTTTACATGCAACATCCATCTAATTTAATGTTGAATTCTACGTGTAACAATGAAGATTAATAAAATCATCAAATGAATGGTCCATAAATTGTCAAAAAAAAACAAAAAAAACTCATTATAAACATCTACCTAAAATGAAATAGAGTGAATTCCACTAGCCATGCTAGAAATAGACTACTATAAGCAATGCAAATAGAATTCATGCCAAAATTTTAGCAATTTGATGTTGTTTATAAGTTCGCATAAAATTGAATTCATCTATAAATTTTACAAGTCGTTTTCATTTTTTTCTTTGAACCTTAGCAAAAATTCATTGAACGCTTTTTATGTAACTCCATCTAATTCAATGCTGGAATTTATGTCCAATTATGATTACTAAAAATCATGAAAGGAATTTAGTTTATATTATCAAAAATAAACAAATATACTAAATAAAAACATTTCAATATTACCAAAATGAATATATTACCTAAGATCATGTAAAATGATGTAGAAACTTCAAAATGTCTTCTTCTACGTTGTCTAGCATGCAAATTGGTGGAAAAAGGGTGATGGATCAATCAT